>PNEQ01076823.1:46300-121881 GCA_003012365.1 Medauroidea extradentata | reverse complement strand
TATGTTTACATTATACTTAACACAATATACATTACAACAGCATAATAAATACACTTAAATCTTACTACCTTAAAATAACATGCCAGGGTTTTACCGAGTTACTAAAATTACTAATATGTGCGTAAATGTCTTAACGTCCCCAACATGGACTCTCATTTACATACTGTAATCTCCACGAGATATCGTGGTATGTTACAACTGTTTAACTGTTTTACACTTTAAAATATATTTATAATTGGGCACTTCTCTGTTACTTAACTTAACCTTTAAATCATGTAAACAAACGATACAGCGACAAGTTTATTATGAAAATATTTAAATCACCTCACATAAAGAAAGTACACATTATTTGTAATACGGCATAAAACCAGTCTTGCGACGGTAAAATTTTCTGAACAAATAAGTGAGAAGTAAGTCTTGAGCAGGCACAGAGCAAGATACACATACAAATTTGTGTTTTACTACTCGCAAGCCAAAATTTGCCATAAAAAAAAGCTGATACGTTTTTCAATACTACTGCAAAGGTGAATGCTCAATATTAAATACTTTTTACATATTTTTTTTTTTTTTTGTTTTGTTTTACACAATCTGTTGGTTGTATAATTTCGATGACGTTTTAACAAAAGCAAGAAAAGTTGTGAGTTGTTTACAGATAAGTACAGCTGTTTAGCATTTGCTTCAAACTGTGCGAGTTTTCTTCTTAGGACCTTCAATATAGTTTACTAAATAACTTATTCACTCGCACATGCACTCTCTTCATATATACTAGAATTCTGCGTTTGTTGGCCTGACTGTCGGCACTACGCCTCCACTTCGCAGTTCGAGGAAGGAACGGATTATCAGCACAATCTTCGCACGTATCATGTGTCCCATTGCTTGCCATTGGACTCACAGTGGAAGAGGTGTCTAACGACCATCCAAGAAAATATACAAATATTAAGCTAGTTTGACGCAATGCCCTTGTCGAGCCAGACAGCCTTAAGTTTCGTCCATATTTCACATAAATACAGTTTGTTTTGATTTCAGATTTGTTCGAAACAAAACAGGAAATAAAAGTAAAGGTAAACATCCTGTGAACAAACCCTGTAACCGTCCTCCTGCCTCGGTTGCCAGAAACGTGCAAACACCCTTAGCCTGGTTGCAGCATGTTTGCAAACACCCTTGTAAACAGGAGCGCTAAAATGCTCTATTCACAGGTACCGCTACCAATTCAACCGCTAAAATACGCCTATTGTAAGGACCAGTTAACTGTATGCTGATGTTTCCACACTTGTAGTAACAATACCAAAATGTTGCTTTAGTTACAAGCTGAATTATGGAAAGTACCTCATCTCGTGCATGGGTTAAATCCAGTGGTTGTGGAAGGTATTCTTGTAAGGGTGTTGGTGGTGGGTAGGGGGGGGGGCAGGAATTGTTGGCAGAAATTTATTTCCGAGATTTTTCGTATAACGACTTATTAAAGCGGGGGGGGGGGGGCTCCTTCCCCTGGGAAAATTAGGATTTTAGTGTGCAAATTGGTGCTATTTAAGTGCTTTTCGAGTCTAAATATTGAATATACAGCTGGCAGAAATAATATATTTTTAAATATTAAAACTTAGGGTTGGTACAAATGCCTATACTGTCCCAACTCTCGGCTCCTGGGGGGTTGTGGTGGGGGGAGACAGTGTCTCCCTATCTTCCCCTCCCCGTCGCCCCTGGTTAAATTACAGCATGGGACACTTGACATGCTTCAGCATGAAAATAAAGCAAGAGTTTAACATTGTTACGAAGTCTGGAAACATACGTATACATTTGAGTGATTTCTAATATTTTATAAAAACGGTATCACTTATGTACGGAAAACAATTGTACAATGCTTACTTTCTTAACACTCCTACACATAGGGGTGGTAATTAAAAAAAAAATGTACGGTGATCTCATGAACGCAATTGTGCATGATAATGACCATGACATAATTTTTGTGTTTATTATTCTTTTCAGGCAGTTGTAGCGAATGGAGCGTTCTAAGCTGTGAATCTATATACAGGGTGAAACAAACGCATTAATAAGCACGCCACGCATGTCCTAGGCTAAATTGTAAACGAAAATGTTTGTGGCAAAATGTTGTACGACGTGCACAGTGTTGCAACACTGCACGGAAATAGTCCCCTCTTTCACTACACGACCGGGCATTATTTTATTAATGTTACGTACAATCATGTTTGGACGGCTCGGGATTTGAACCTGCGCCCATATTATGCAGGTCAGGACAGCAGTAGTAGTAAGATAAGTAAGATATATGTGGAGCGCACGTAAAATGTCAACGCACAACATTTTACCACAAACATTTTCGTCTTGAATTTAGCCCAGGATTCCCGTGGCGTTTGTTTCTATATATTGTAGTGTTCTAGACTATTTCATTATGGCATGTGTAGTGCAGCTTCGTCTTTTTTGTTTGTTAATATTTAGGTGTGAACCCAACGTATACTAAACATACTATTATAAAGAGGTTGAACTTCTATACCGAACTTCAAATGGCTCCATGCTAAGGAGACGAAAAAACTATCAGGCCATTCGCCTCCATCAAGACGATCCGGGTTCGATTCCCTGCGAGGTAAGTCCATGGAATTTCGCATGCGGTAATCGTGCCAGACGATGCCATTGGTCAGCGGGTTTTCTCGGGGGATCTCCCGTTTCCTCAATCCCTTCATTCCAGCGCTGCTCCATAGTCACGTCATGTCATGTCACCTCTCACCTGCGCATGAGACCTCGATGTTGAGCGCCGACCAAAATCTCTCTCACTCTCACTCCCCTATGCATACTCAAGCCCCAACTATTAGTTCATTGTTTGCTGTTACAGTGAGAAGTAGCTAAACCCACAAATGGTTGCGGCTTGAGCACACATAAGTGGATTCTAACATGCATTTTATTGAACTTGCAAAATATCCCTTTCCTTACTCTATATCAGTTGGAGAAATAAAAACTTAGTTGCACTCGGAGAAAGTGAAACTAACATTCAAGTGAATAAATATTTCTGTCTTAATATAGCTTAATACAGATTTTAAAGCCAAGTTCTCTGTTCCAAGGAACGAGTTTCAAGTTTAAACTCATCGGTCTTTGGCATATTGCCGTATTAACGTAGATATGTACGTTCAAGTATTTGCGAAATAGAGAACGTATGGCCGGTACTGTACAAGGCTTCGGGGCCGCGGTTCACACCGCGTCGAAGGCGCTCGCCTATCACCAAAGTGATCCGGGTTCGACTCGTGACGCTGATTTTTTTCATGTGGGACTCGCGTTGGACGGTAGCATTTGTCGGCTGGTTTTCTCGAGGATCTCTCGCATGCCCCCTTCATTATTCCGCTGCTACTGTATACTTCACTTCACCCCGTATCACTCTTAACTAGCGATGAAAACCTTTCTGTTTAGCGCTGACGTTACTCAAGGTCTCAGACGAGAGAATAACCGTTTCTTAGAATTAAATACGTTTCCCTACCTGCAGTAAGCCGTAAAAACGTCACCAAAAGCCAGAAATAGCCACTGAAGAGGGTAATTTTTCAAGTTGTAAACGTCACGTGTAACTACTTTATCTGTACTAACAGAAGCTCTATTGCAAAAAAAAAACTGGTTGTGAAGTAATTCTAAGCAGACATCTTTATGTAAAGAAAACCCACCACATGCCATAGTGTCGCCTACGCCTGCCGCCAGGATGATAATTCGTTGTCAGGACATGCTAGTTCACGACTTAAAGCCATGCTCTTTAGTTTATAGCGATTGTATTCATTTTAAGCTTAAACGAGAGCAGATATAACAGATCTGTCAGGCAGTTTTGTTGAAAATGGTTTTTGCCGGGACAACAATTATTTTCAAAGCAAGTAAATATACGGTTTCGCCTTAAAAGTAGACTAACCAGAATTTAGTTAATTACATAATTAGGTAAAACCTTAGAGGTGCATTAGTTTCGCGAATTCATCTGGCAGCAGCCTACACTTGTGTGTCCTATACACCCACTGGCCACAATCGATTATTAGAGAAGGTGATTTATTGCGGTAAAAGTTGACTTTTGCTAGGCTTCAGTGTAATGTATTCATTTCCGACGCTTTTATTTCATTAGTGACGAGTCCTTATTTGACTGGGCCAATGATAACTCTGGTGCTCTACTACGGGACGTCTGTGATTCGTCTGTAAACAACTAGACTGTGCCACATAACCGCCGGCTAATAATACATGACGCAGAACGCTACACTGATTTGCAAAATACGCTGGCAGAAAACATTCTCGCGATTTTTCACCTTTTCTATCGATTATATTTTGGTAGGGCCATGAAATTTTCGCGAAAAGAAATTTGCTCCAATTTGTTTCAGTGACTTACGCGCACATCTGCAGCACAGATTCATGGTTATTGGCAGCGTATATGTGTGAAGTACCGTCTCTCATTTGACTGTGCCAATCACAGTAAGGTTACAACACGTCTGTAATTTGTTGTGTAGAACTTCAAGACACGCGAGAGTTTAAACACCCAATCACTGGCTGAAGCGGAATTGCAGATGTAAATACACGTAAGGCACTGAAGCAAACTATGGCAAAATTATTTTCGCGAAAATTTAATAGCCCTATATATTGACTTATAACTAGAGCCAGTGATTTTTGGTGAAAAGAATGGACGACTTGAAGTACACGCCCCCTGACGTCACCGCAGGGGAAATACTGTGGGAAACAAAGCTTGTTTACAAACATGTTGATTTATTAGTTGGTAATTGCAGAAAGCAAAAATGTTGCGCATTCATAGATTTGCACGCAAGAGTAAAAAAAAAATATTAGTTTCAATTACATGGTTAAGATACGAAAATACATAAGATTAATGTTTACCTGAAAAAGCGGCAAATTCCAAACAAATAATCAATTTTCTTGACGTACATCTCATCCGGGACATGTGAAGCCAAACAGTTAAATGAAGGTTATGTTCGGCTGCGGTATCCATGGAGATAGGGATTGTATCCCACACCTGACTGAAGCTCCGCCTCTTTTCAAGTCGTCCATTCTGCAACATTTTGTTTCAATGCCTTATGTGAACACCTGTTTCTTTGCTTCATGGTCAGTGATAGGAAGTTTTTAACTTTCAGCGTCTCAGGGTCCTACCTGCATATCACGGACATGTGGTGTCGCGGTAACATTGTTCTGGTTGGTGCAGTCAAATGAACCACGACTCTGCCCTATTATATTCTGCCAATAACCGTGAACCAGAGCTGCAGGTGAGCACATAAGGCATTGAAACAAGTTGTTGCAGAATTATTTTCACCAAAAATCACTGGCTCCACTTATAACTAGAGGTACGTCAATTTCGCAAATACATTCCAGGTCAGGTTGAACGCCAAACATATATACTTCATAATCACGTGTGTGATTAACTGGCGGCTGTCACGAAACGCATTTGACTACCGCAAGCCAGTAATAAATAAGGAAATGATTCATAGAGCTATCGCTTGTAATGTTGTAAGCCAATGAATAATCGACTGTATCCAGAGCGTGTTACAGGACTGAACAATCTAGGCTACTGCCAGATGAATCCGCGAAATTAACGTACCTCTACTTATAACCGAACAAGCTGTTAGAAAGCGATAGTACTACGCATTAATTCCTTGTTTACTACTGGCTTGCAGTAGTCAAAGGCGTTTAATAACAGCCGCCAGCAAGTCACACACATGACTATGACGTATACATAGTAGTTGGCGTTCAACCTGACCTGGAATGCGTCTGCGAAATTTACGAACCTCTAACCATAGTATTTACTGCCTTCAAAAAAATCAGCCAACATGAAGAAGACGATTTTAAACAAAACTGCAAGACATATTTTTGACGTCTGCTCTCGTTTATGCGTAACACATTAATTGGCGATGTACGACAGCTATTGGTTTCTTCTACGTGGTAAGAAATTGTGCTAAGTTGCTTAGTGAAGGAAAGAACTATAATTTATTCCGATACCTTGCAGCACAGCTTTAAATCGAAAGCACCTATGTACGCAGCGAGAATATATTTTTTTAATAGTACTTAACTGGTACGGCTAACCAGTTACTGAACTAAATAAACGTTTCTCGAATAAAGATTACGGGTTTACATAAAGCTTCCAGGCCTTTCCAGGCAGTAATTTGTAGTTTCACGGCTAGCTGCAGTGCAGTGTTCAATGCATCGATGCTTCACAACACTGCGAGAGCCGTTGGACTGCAGCCGGTTGGCGGACGAGCAGTTTTGAAAATAAAGAAAAAAAAAACACTTTCCGTAGTTGCTGTAACACGCTGGACTCGCATTCGAGAGGCCTCGGATTCTATCCTCGGATACGGCCATCCGGACTTTGTTTTTCCATGGTTTCTCTAAAACGCACCAGGCTAAAGTCGTGATGGTTACTTTATGTCCATGGTCAACTCCTCTCCCAGCTCCAGTCGACGATACGTAAAGCCCACTTTACCATACCTTAATGATCTTTGAAAGAACTGTGCAATGGGAGTGCATGACTGGATTTATTTACTTGGACATACTCCATTGCGAAATATATGACTGTCAAAAGGAAACTAAAAAAATAATACAAGAAAACATAAATAAGCAGAGTATGCTATTGTCATCAGGATACATACACAACATGAAATTCCAAAACTGGAATCTGGTCAGATAAAAACAAGGAACAAACAGAAAATAAAAAGAAAATAACAAGAATTTGAAAATAGCTAAGTTGACATGCGACACAACGATGAGACGAGACAAAAAGACCAACAAAAATACAACAAAACCACGATGAGACTAAACAAAACACAAATATGTCGGGCACAAACAGAAAAACAACAAACGACACAAATGATGAGACGAAACAAAACACAGTAGTTTTCCAAACAGTCAGTATAAACGACGTTTCGGGAACTGGAATCTGTTCCCGTCATCAGGTAGACACACAGGGTTCAGGAACACGAGTTTGTTCCTTGTTTTTATCTGACCAGATTCCAGTTTTGGAATTTCATGTTGTGTATGTATCCTGATAACTAAAGCATACTCTGCTTATTTATGTTTTCTTGTATTATTTTTTTAGTTTCCTTTTGACAGTCATATATTTCGCAATGGAGTATGTCCAAGTAAATAAATCCAGTCATACCTTAACGAATTCTAAATTTCTTAGGGACGCTGCCAAAAGTAAAACTAAGCTCCTTACTTAAAATAGTTATTTGGATTAGATTTTAAGAATCATTTCAGAGTAAAAATATCAAACACAATTTTTTTCTCGATACACTCTACGAAAAATAATTTTCTTAGAAGCATTTAGTTAAGGTTAATATTATGTTTACTGCGTTTATTTATTAAAACAGGTAACGTTAGCGATACGCTTACACATTAAAAGAATTACAACGATTTTCCTGTAGTTTGTTTGTACTGTAGTATTACAAAATAGAGTCTGGTAAAAAGTTTTCGAAGAAAAATGTTGTAAAAATACCAGTAATACGGTATAGTCACGTCTCCTTGTACACAGGCAAAAACAATTTATTTATAGAGACGTGCAAAATTCGCGTTATCATTGGGTAGCAGACTAAACTTCACTTTCCTATACATTACCGTGCATAATCTGCGATTCAAATGGCCGTGAACATTTATGTGTTGTCATTTACGTGTGTTACGTCTGTACAAAGATTGGCCTCTCTACCGTGTAAGCATTCTCCGCGGCAAGTCACGACAATATCGGCCAGCGGGAGACGTCGAACGAGCCTATAGTCACTTGGAGTCTAGTCAGCTGTCAGAAAATAACGCGAATTTTGCATGTCTTTATTTATTATTCGTACACACATGCAAATTTTGCGTTATGTCTTAGTGCAGACTAGATTCCAAGTTACAGTATGCTCAGTGTGACATATGGGTAGGGACAGGAAAATTTCGCGAATTCTATGACCTGCATGCTAGAATCCATTGTCCTATGCATACCCAAGCCCTGTCTATTCGTTCATTATCTGCTGTTCCAACTGAGTAGCTGCTATAGTTGACTAATGGTCGGGGCTTGAGTATATATAGGATAGTGTATTCTAACATGCAGGTAATTGAATTCGCAAAATTTTCCTGTTCCTACTTATGGGACCGCGGTGGCAGAATGGTCAGACCATTCGCCTCCCACCAAAGGCGATCCGAGTTCGATTTCCGGTGGGTTCGGTCCCCGGATTTTCGCATGTGGGAATCGTGCCGGACGATGCCGCTGGTTGGCAGGTATTCTCTGAAATCTCCCGTTTCCCCTGCCCTTTCATTCCAGCACTGCTCCATACTCACCACCGCTAAAATACCTCTATGTTTAGCGCTGACCAACAATCTCTCACGCACTCGAAGCTACCTTAAATGTAAGTTTATCTACTGTCATATATAGACTGTCATATATAGCTAGCCCTGATATTACTGCCGTTTGGTGACGATAATGTCCTTTCAGTGTGAGCGACGACATGCTTGTTCGAGAAGGTTGCGTAGAACGGTCGCCTTGAAACGATCAAGGAGCGGCTGTTTCCCAACCAACACTTCACAAGAGACAGGCAGAATGTCGTTATCTCTCCAGTTATTGCAATACGCTATGTCATTCTTTATCGGTAGTCTCAGAGAAGACGCCACACTATCACCGTTTGCAATGAGACTAGAGCTCAGACGACCTCACACAACTTCATTGCGCTACAAAAAATTTCATAGTCCCATAAAAACTGCTAGGATATCGATGCAAACTCTTGAAGGCCATGATCTTTAATTTATTTCAAACAATTGCAAATAAATGAAATATTTTTTAACCAAATGCTCTGAAAAAATTGAGATTATGTAATGCCATACGACACACAATTTTGCCAAAGCGTTTTTTTTTTTAAATAATAAACCGTTTGCTAGAAAAAAATTATTTTGCTTCATTTTAGCTCATTTTGACAACAAAATATGTGATATTTCAGGGGAGAAAATCTATACATCCGTTTGGTGTGTTGCAACAGAAAATTTCAGATACAAACTGTGGTATATAAACGTTTAAACTGCCACAATGAATTTTTGATACATGTATTAATTTGCCTTAAAAACATATTTTCGAAACCTCTGCAAAACTAAAGAGCGAGGCCTTAAGGTGGCGTGTTAGACAATTGTTTTTTTTTTTTGCCATAATATTATTTAGAATTGTATTATCAAAATTTTCACTTCGACAAGGCATAGGACATATTCTTAGTAAACTGCTTGACATAAAGAATAATTGAATCTTTTACAAATTTGCCAATCAGAATCGTCAATATAAATATAGTTTAACTTTCAAGAATTTTCTTGCAATGATTCTGCATGGCAATTTAATGAAAGATTCCATTATTATTTATGTAAAGCAGTTTACCAAGAATATATCCCATACTTCGTCGAAGAGAAAAATTTGATAATACAGTTTGAATAAATGATATGTCCCAAAAACTGAAAACAGATAAATTTTTCTAACACTCCCCCTTAAGGTATAAAAATATAAGAAGAGAGCGGGGGCCAAGAGAGCCAAATGGGCAGGGCGGACTTGTGGCCTAGTGAACGGACAGACCGGTCACCTGGCCGGACAGAACGGGTCCTGCCCCACCAAGGCCGCCATGGCCAGTGACGTAAGCTCCGGGCAGGCAGTGTGACCGTTGTTATTAGCAGGGTACCAAAATCCAGTAACCGTTCCCCAGTCTTGTTCACATCACCTCACCACACGCATCCACAAAACAACAAATAGAGGGTGTGTCGGGGCGACAACGCTTATAGGTCATTGGGGATGAAGCAAGCACATTTGAGACACTAAATTACTTTTTTCCTTTCAGTTAATATACATATTCCGTGCCACTTTTAAACAAAAACGAGACTACCTAAGTGACAATCAAAGCATGTAGATTCTACTACATTCAAAAGTTAACATTTGCCGTCACAATACACAGTACGTAATAGTTTTTGTAAACACGACGGTCTTCAACAGTGTTCACTGTATTGTGAAACACATAATCACACGTGTTTTAAATGCGTTACAGCGTTCTTTTTTACGAAACTGTTTCACGTGTGTACACTGTTACAAAGTATGAAAAGATAACACTTCGACAAGGACTAAACGACATTGTTAAGAAACCATTATGACTGAAACAGTGTTTCCAAACCCTCCAGCATAGATAAAACGGTCTTTCCAGACAGCCGTACCTGGAAATACGAACCAGATGTACGCTAACCTCTGATAGAAACGCACACTGGACTTTGCTACAGACTTTCCACCAATAAAGTTATATGGTTACAGCTTCAATTCCTACATAAAATAGGATCGGCGGAAGTATTGCACGCTACTGTAACTTAGCGTATGGTTCGTTGTTGCAATGCGGCATTTGATGCGCACTTATAGGTCGCCCTTACAGCGTCATCGCTTCTGAGCCTTTAAGGGCGCTGTCTACCACAATTTCCGTCACCATGTTTTTATTTTTATATTTGTACCAGTTATGTTTTTTTTTTTTTTGTTTGTTTCAGACACAACATGTGGCTAAATTTTTCTCTTACAAAAATTTTTTATCTCGCATAGTTCTTGCGTAATGGCTCGTTAAAGCAAAAATTTGCATCTTTCCGTTTTATGGATGACACTAAAACCAACTCGCTTACCAAACTGAAAAAATTCACAGTGAATAACGATGTTGTAGGCTAAGAACCAAATTTAGTCACATAAATATCTCAAGCAAATAAAACCATAGTGAAGAAAATTGCTGTATACCGCGCGAGACCTGAACATAACGTGGTGATAACGTTACCCTGGAAATATACTTTAAAATTTAATTAGTTTAGAAAAAAATAAAAGAATTGGTTTTTAATTGGTTTGACAGTATTGAGAAATATCAAGTAGTATTATATATATATATATATATATATATATATATATATATATATATACGGTAGCATTACTCCTATACAGATCATTTTAAGGAAAATATAAAACCCATTTTTGACTATACACATAAAAAATATATTGAATCACCTCGGTTCCAAGATCGGTCGAACACTGACGCTAAATGTCTATATTACATCAAGAACACAGTTCCTTTGACTGTTCATAGATGTAGGTAAACATGCCCAAATATGTAAACTACCATACATGAGCAGGACCTATTGGAGGGCGTACGACAGCCGATCATTTCCAGTCGGTCCACCGGTGATGCAATACTTTTATTTGATGTGTGTATCACCATGAAAAATTAACACACTTCGTCCTGATTAATATGTGTAAAACCAGCTCATACACTAATGATATAAAGGATGATTCGAAACACTATCATCCATACATAGGTTAACAAATTCGTCACGACTCCTAGCGTGTTCTGCAAACACTTCTGTGAATGAGGTGATTGTGTGATTTTAACATAATTTATAGGCTGTTTTAAAATTATATAACATTCACTTACCAACTGAAATCTCAAAATTACTTAACGTGTTTTATCAGCAACTTATTTTATTGACTATCGCATTTCATACAATCTTGTACTTTCTCTGTAAGTTTTATATTTCTTGGTCAAATTATCGTTTCTTAAAATGTGTTTAACGTCGAGGTCTTCAGCGCTATTGAGAGGTGAAATGAGGAGAGTACGGACCAGCGCTGGAATGAAGGGGCGGGAGAAACGGGAGATCTCGGAGAAAAAACATACCGACCAACGGCATCGTCCGACACGATTCCCACATGCGAAAATTTTGGGGACCAATCCCGCCGGGAATCGAACCCGGATATCCTTGGTCTGACCATTCAGCCACATCGGCCAATTTCTTAAATTTAACCCGCATACAATTATTTTATAATTATGTTTTCCATCAGCCTGGGGGCCTACGCTCGAAATCGTTCGTCTTCTCAGTCTATTAGGTTACAAGCGGAAATACGTTTCTCCATGGCCTAATGAACATCACCGAGTTTCCAACTCGTCTGCGACTGAAACTCGAGCACAGGCCCTAAGGAAGTCAAAGAAAGCTAACATACTAAATGTAACGACTATATTTTATTTGCAGAACGGCAAATGGCAAAACATAGCTTCTCGTGACTGGAGCCTTGGAAAAACGATTAAGTTGCACAATTCTCAGGCATGTCAGCTAACATGATGTAACTGGTGGAAATAACATGAAGTTATGACGTTAGCTGTATCGCAATGTGCGTTGATAAATCTGAGGCTTAACGCAAGAACAACCAATGTCAATATATCGCACGCGTGTTAATCAAGCACAGAATGCCTGATTATCACACATATGGTATACTGACATTGGTTGTTCTTGTATTAAGCCACTGAAATAAACGTACTCGCCTAGACAATTACTTGGGACAGAGCGATTCTGGGTTTTGTTTAATGTGTTCTGATAGTTTAAATTTGGTATCTAAAATTAAATGTACATCGAGTCAATCTCAGGTCATCCCAATTTTAAGCACGGGGAAGGATGGATAAAGGGAATCTATAAAAAAAACCTTTACGTCAAAAGGTGAAATATAAACACAGGTAGACAGGTAAAATTACGTCGAACTATGGGGAAAAATTTGTATTAATTAAAAATTAACGAGGGAAACACTACATGATCACTGATAGAGCGGTGCTTGGCAGACAAGGGGTATGTTTGCACGATTGATCGCTAATCCACAGTCGATTTCATCAACTTTCGCAAGACCTTTTGTTAACTACGAACGCCTGAAGCAAGCATAGACGGATTCCTTCTGTTATTTATGGTTGGATCCTGGCACGATAGGAAAGCTCTCCTGCCATTGTGCGGTGATCGTTAAAGCCCGCGATGCGTAGCCGTGCCTATCTGCTCGACGAGACCCGTCACTAGCGTGATTGCGCGGGTGAAAGTCAGTATCTCTCAAGAAGCCAGTAATAAGATGTCTTCACCCAGCATCATCGTGGTTATTACGGGACTTCTCGGACACACCAACAATATAATACAATTATAATATAATTAAAATATAATTATAATATAACTCAGCGCTAAAAGCATTAGTTCAGAATTTTAGGTTTCTCGAAGCCAATTTGCGTAAATCAAGAAACAACAATCCCAGACAATAATTATTACCAACTTTCTGAGCAAAAATTTTCCTCGCGTAACTTATTTCTGAAGAATATTCTCTGACGCCGAAATCTCTTACATTTAATTGCGGCGTGAGAGGCTCAAAAGCGACGGAGCAGTAAGGTCGACCTTGAAGCGCGCATCAAATGCCGCGTCGCCTCAACGAGTCAAGCGCTGAACTAGCGTGCAAGCTTCCCGCCGAACGGTGTTTGCTTGGAACATTAAGCTGTGACCATATAATTTTATTGGTGGAAAGTCTGTAACTAAGTTCAGTGCAGGTCACAACCTGAGTTTCACATACATCCAGTTAGTACATTTTGAAGTACGGAAGTCTGTAAAGGCCGTTTTTAGCCATGTTGGAGGGCTTCGAAACTGTGTTTTTAATGAGCGTGGTGTCTTAACAATGAGGTTCCGACCTTGTCTGAAGTTTGTTTTCTTTTCGTACGTTGGCACAATGGGCACACGTGGAATATTTTCGTAGAAAAAAATATGTTTGCCAACACACTGCAACGCATTTTAAGCGTGAGGTAAGCGGCCACCTTAAGTGTGTGTATTAAACAATTTTATTGTATTTTCAGTTTTAACCCATGACATTTATTAAAATTGTTTTATTAAAATTTTCTTTTCGACAAAGCATAGGATATATTCTAGGTAAACTGCTTGATATAAATAATAATGAAATCTTTCTTTAATTTGTCATGCAGAATAATTGCAAGATAATTCTTGAATGTTAACCTATTCTCTTGCAAGGTTTCTGCATAACAAATTAACTAAATATTCCAACATTATTTATGTTAAGCAGTTTACCAAGAATATATTCTATGCTTAGTCAAGAGAAACAAATTATAACACAATTTGAATAAATGTTATGGATAAAAACCTGAAAATACAATATAAATTTCTAGCACTCACCGTTAAGGTCATTGCCTACCTCACAGCTCCGGCGGCAGTTAGGATAGGGTTTTACATGTTAAATAATATTCGGTGAGGCTCTGTCACCGTTTGTGATATCGCTTCCTTACGAAAACCACTTTCTGCTTCGAGAAAAAGAAAATATGTTCAAATGAATAAAATTGTAGAAAAAATTAGAAGAGTCGATTTCGAATGTTTACATTGAGTAAAAAGGCTTCTTTGCTCGCAATTTTCAGGATATTGACATAAACCGGCTAAAAGATCCTTTAGCAATGTCCGCGACACTGAGATGCATAAAAAGTCAATGATGGCGTATATATAGCTTCAACACATACTAAGCCACATCGAATATAATTTAACATGTAAAACCCTATTCTTGATCCCGCCATGGCTCTGATGTAGACAGCGCCCTTAAGAGAGCGTGGTAGATAAATAAACGCTGAAAACATAAATTGATTTCTACGTTTTTTTCAAAGCTAACATGGATAAAATAATCAATGGAAATCCTAGATAACGATATTTGCCAACTTTATGAGTAAATATTTATCCAGAATTACTAATTCGTTACGCGTGATCTCTTGCGCCGCAGTTAAATGCACGAGGTTCCGGCGGTCAGAGATTGTGCCTCAGAAGTTCGTAACACAGAAAACTATTTTGTTCAAAACGTTGGCTAAAACTATTGTCCAGGATTGTTATTGTTTAATTTTCGCATATTGGTTTCAAGAAACCTACAGTTATAGATTAATACTTTTACCGCTGAATTATGTACACACACTCTTAAGGTACGAGCAGGATAACACCATACGCAATGTTCGTACCGTTACGCATTTGTCACTGAACTTGAAAAGCAACTATACTTAACATTCTTGAACTCAAAACATCAATTATCTACACATAATATAACACTTCCGATTAACATTTGGTTGTCACCAGAGATGATGGTATATCGCGAAAATGTTTTGTGCCAACATAGCCTTGAAAATACTGTAGTTTCTTGTGACATGTATGATTTGGTGATACACGTCTGACACAACGCATCTGTCTGTAGACCAATAACAGGCATCACTTATTACAATACCGGGATTCTTATTGGCTTAGTCAAACAGGGCAACAGATCTACGAACAAGCGAAAGCCAGTAATATTTTCATAAACTGAACGTGCGTTGAATCACAACAGTCAAGTTTTCCCGCGATTAACCATCATCTCGAGTTATCACCCCTTTAAACTTCCGCAGATGTCAAATCCATAGTTGATGTCACGTAATTTACAGTAAATTTCTTATTTGTATTAAAATATGCTTAGTTCGCCTGTTACGTTGGACGGTGGAGAAAAATTGCAATAAAACAGTCGCAGCTTCGTATTTATTTCCATACTGTTAGATATAAATTAATCTTTTACGCCCATGCGATCAAAACTGTGCATCGTCTCCAACAAACGGGACGATTTTGTTTCCCGGAATGCTGTGTACGTTACGTCACTGCGAGTTAACCTTTGAAGGGCACAGGGAAATAGGACGAGCTGCAACAATAAACTAGCTTCTTAAACGTATCTAAATGCCAGCTGACCGCAAGGAAACATTTAACGGTGAATTCACCGCACGTTGCGGTGCAAGGAGCAGTTACGCTCACGCAAAGAACGCTGTAATCTCTCTGGCAGTTCCGGGTTCAGATGTCCGCAACTGAATGGTGCTGGAAAAATAATTCGGAACTTTACATTTGTACCAAACACTGCTAACATTTTAGACATTAAATTAAGTTACATTTCAACAACATTTTCCTTATCTAGAATGCTGTTTACATGTACGGTCATGTCAAAAGATCATAACTTTACTGTATCTCGTACGTACAAATAGTTAAACAAGTTATTTTCTCAGAAAAGAACATATTAGCAGTGAAAGTAAAATCACTAAGCTACTTAACGATAACTTTGTAATAACACACAGGAACTCACATTTTATGTTTATAAACTCCTGCAAGAAGAAATTTCCAGGATTTAGGAGCAGTGATACTATAAAAATGTTTGCAAATCTATGAGATATTTCGTATTTAAAATTTCAATTAAATCCGAGTAAAAGAGAACTTATTCAAATTAGACTGACAATATAGTCAAGAAAAATCAGTTGAAACTTTGTGAGACAAGTTATTACCATGAAATCGAATTTATGTTATATTTTTGTGAATATTGTTTTTTAAACCTTAAAAGAGCGCAGATTTGGCTCCCTATCATGATTTAAAAATTAGTATAAAAACAATTTAAATACGAATCCGTGGCCTTGACGCAACATGTAGCTATTGTTGAGTAGAGCAAAAATGTTTTGAAGGAAAAAAAATATTTAGTGCGGGGTACTACGACACTAGGAAATGTGCAAACTCTTGAGTTTTTTAATGGAAAAAACGTGTGAGTTTCACTCATAAACACGCATGAAAATTTGTTTAAGCTTTATGAAAATAAAAAGACATATCGTACTGTACATTAACAAAGAAGAAATATTTTCCTGGAATTATTAATTTGGCTTTATCCCTGCAGACGCGCAAATACTGAAAAATGTAATATTATCAATAACAAAAAACATTTCCCTTGATAATTTCTACAGTAAAATGATTATTCATATTATTTATAACTGTACTAGCTGCCCGACAGCGTCTTTACCAGCTACTCTGTTTAAAAATTAAAATTGTGATCTAGGTTCGATTCCCGACAAAGTCAACAGGATTTTCACATGTGATAATCGTGATTGTACAATGCCGTTTGTAGGTGACTTTTCTTAACGATCTAACGTTTTCCCGACCTTCATTCCAGACGCTGCTCCATTTACTGTCAACTTCTAACAGAAAATTAACTCTTCCACAAGCTGCCTCTAATTTGTGCGTATTAAGGCTAATATCGTAACAGTTCCCCGTCACCCTGCCTTACACAGAACTCGAACCCAAAACATACCAGAGCTACAAACAACTATACCAAGACAGATCGTCCGAATTCTCAAAAAAAAAAAAAAAAAATGAACAGGCTTATGGCTAGAGAAGGTGAAAAATCGCGAGAATGTTTTCTGCCAGCGTATTTTGCAAATCAGTGTAGCGTCCTGCGTCATGTATTTTTGGTCGACGGTTATGTGCCACAGTCTAGTTGTTTACAGACGAATCACAGACGTCCAGTAGTAGCGCACCAGAGCTATCATTGGCCCAGTCAAATAGGGACTCGCCAGTAACGAAATAAAAGCGTCAGACATGAATATATTACATTGAAGCCTAGCAAACAGTCAACTTTTACCGCGATAAATAACCTTCTCTACTCATGACCAAAGTAGTATACGTATGATTAAGACGGTAACTACTTTTAACTAATTTTTTACATGATCATACCAGCTTTTCGGGATTTCTGGAAGATTTTACGTCTTTCCACCCACTGAATTGTCAAATTTCAAAAAATTGTGAAAACAGCTTCTTATGTTTTTATGTTAGCTTCATTCATATGCAAAATAAATCTCGATATCTCAATAGGTTTAAGAGTTAAAAAAGGATAATTTAAAATCACGTTCTCTTATTTTAATGCCCTTATAAGGTTGAATTTGGAAAATTCCTGAAACTTCCTTTTAGGGATATGCGTAAGCTTCACTATGATATCGATTCGATATAACAACGCGTTCAAGAGTTATTGAGGATTCATTGGAAACACACCTGAATTGTTTAACCCCCTCAACTGGAGAATTTAAAAAAATCCGCAACACAAATGTCCTATCGCTAGGGCCACGATTTTGTCGCGAAAAGATTTTTGCCCCACTTTGTTTCAGTGTCTCACGTGCACAACGGCAGTTCTGTTTCAAGGTTATTGGCAGCGTGTCTTTGTTCAGACACGTTTTTCATTTGACTGCACCAATCAGAATAAGATTATTGTGAGTCTGTACGTCTATAATTTGCCAAGGCCAATGAGAGTAAAATCATCCAACCACAGACGATGTAGCAGAGCTGTATGTGCACATGACGCATCGAAACCAAATGTTGCAAAAATCTTTCCGCCATAAAATCGTGGCTCTACCTATCGCTAACTAAGCACGTTCAAAGTAGTGGAGTATATCGCCCGGAGATCAAAGCGGTTGGACTAAACATGTAGGACAAGTTGCATAGGACGTAGGTGCACGATATTGAACTCTGCGTAGTGCGCCTACTGTTACGCAAATTATTCTACACGTACGGTTGTGTACCAGAAACAAAACACTCGCTTCGCTTTCGGGAGGACACGAGTTCGAATCCCGGGCCTGGCCATTCTGAATTTGGTCTGACAGGCTTTTTCCGAATTCACTCCAGGAAGACGCTGAGATGGTTTGTAACTACAGGTACTGTCCGTTTCGCGTCACCTTTCCACCGTATATCTTAATCAAAGCTGTGATACTGTTGATGATACGTTAACGCTCAACAAATAATAAAATAAATAATCGTACGGGAACTTTTAACTTTAATTAGTACACAAGAAAAACGTTGGTAGTTGGATATTTATTCCCCCCCCTCCCTCCCCAACTATATTTTGCTTAAATAATATACAATATGTCAGGTATACTCTGTTTCACGTAAGTTTAGATAAATTTGACAGAAACTTATGGGCAATAATTTTTAATATTTTGTGATTTGCTGCACAATGCAAGATATTTCTATCTCTAAAATGAACTTGAGACGTCCATTTAAGCATTTGTACTGCAAAATGTGTCTTGTAAATTGCCACAAATAATAAAATATTACAAATTATTGCCCATAAGTTGCTGTCAGATTTATCAAAACTTGCATGAAACGGAGTATAATTATAGGTTACAGACTGTGCCAAATGAATCTAATATAAAGACTAAGTAAATAAATACTCTATGAAAAAAAGTCTTAAGGTACGTAGTTTACGAGAAAAGTTTCATTACATTTACTAAAAAAAAAAAAAAAAAACAGAAGCGAAGTGGACGTAAAGGCAACTTGTGTATACGGACTGCTCCACATGAATCTTGTGACTAAGACTAAGAGGAATATACTTGTCAGTAAAAATTTTTGGCCCTTTGATTACTATAAAATGACGTGGTAGTGCGAACAACCTACCATACATTACCGTTCACTGGTTAATTTGCACCTCTTAAACTAACGATCTGGCAATTTTTTTTTTACCAAAGAGTACCTTGTGCGTAGTTCTGGTCACTAATTCACACTGTGCAGTCAGCATACGCTAATAACCTGATATCCGATATACAGGGCCTTTTTTAACAATACTAATTTCACTAATGATTTAAAATTTCTGTTTCACCTATTTACTGCAAAACTTTATTTATTTATTTTTTTTATGTATGGTTCGTAAACAAATCAATCTACTCAGAAGTATTAAACATTGTTCTGACTTTTCCTCTACGGGTACAAAGTTTATGGTTTAGCAGAATTTCCACAGATGACAGCACAGATGTGTGGCAAAAACGTAAACCAAATAATTAACCCTTAAACTAATAGTCACTTTTACAATCCATTACAAAACAGGGTCTATAGTGTTTTTTGCAGAAAAGCTCGTGAGACATAAGGATACGGTGATATCTTCTGTAAACAGCTGCCTTATATTACAAACTAGGACGACGCTAGGACCGGTACTTACCTCGAGTTGTACGCCGAAGAGGTCTCTGTTCCTCTCCGGGGCGCGAGGTTTGTCGACGGGCACCTCTTCCGCGCCTGGTTCCATCTTTGGACCGCATATGGCAACGGGAACCTGCAAACCAAACACAAATTAATCATCCGTTCACTTCACGCCACATCACAAAGAAGTCGTTTACTGTATCCTAATATATAATATGATGGATTGCTGCTTTCCCGATATCTTTAAAATATGGCTCGCAATAAACTGAACTCTTTTGAAATCAATCCTTGAAAAAATCACCGTAGGAGTACTGTTTATAAGTTTGTTAACAATTGTTATTACTATGGAGTTTAATTTTTCTAGACAAAAAATTATATATATTTTGCTAATTAGTCACTTAATGAGAATTTCTTTAATTGCATAATCAGTTGAAACCATTGTGTGTATTTCCTTGAAAAAAATTCGTCAACATAGTACCTACCGTCTATGAAACTGTAATATGTCGCATCCCACAGTGCTGAAGTTTTACAGAAAACACTTCTCAAAAACCTTACGGAAGATAGAACATTTTGATATGCATTCAAATAAACCCATATTAATTCTTGGAAGGATATTACGTGTTTACTGAAAGTGTGAACATAAGCTTTATGCTCTAATATTGCAAAATGTTACTTTCAACTAAACCGAGGGTTACAACATTTTTCCGTTTCATAGACGACACACTGTTTTTGAAAATCATTTGCAACAGTTTTTTCGATATGTGCTCTCGTTTATTATTTAGAGTGTAGATGGACCATGGAAAACAAAACAACGAGCAGCTATGTGCAGCTAATAATCAGTGGTATCTCAAGCCAGGCACAGACCGTTACCTCGGGCTGAAAGGTGTAACTTTTTATATATTTTACTCAGAAGCACACACATTTACGAACAAACCAAGGTGTTTGTAAGCTTTGTAAGTAATTCTTTCAGCACGGAGGCAGAAGGCTGTCAGAGTGGTTTACTGGCAGTCTGAGTAAAGTCAGGATACGAAGGCCGTGAGGAGGGGATAGGTCGCTTAGGTCCGTGTTGGGAATCTCCCCATAAATCTGGTATTCTTTGTGATCATTGTTGTGTGTTCGTTGACAAATACTAATGCTGGCTTTTTGTTTACTGTGGGGGTTTAGAGTACCTCAGGAACAATAACTTGCAATGACGTACGTGTAAAAAACTGTACACGTTATCAGGTATTCATATTCTGTAACACATAGTTTAATGCACTATTCACAATAACAGACAAAATGTATTTGAATTTAAAAATTCCAGAGAAGAAACGTCTCTGAAAGTCAAGCTTACATTTTTTTTTTCAATTGAAAACGAAAAAAATAAAAATATTCTTTATAGAAACGAACATTACTAGGAATACTACCGCTATTGCCAAACAACTTCGTAAGCAAATGAAAAAGCAATACGGTGAGGTAAATAACTTCATACATTTTTTTATCGTTACGCGTCCGCGAGTATGAAAATTGTTCGAAATAATTATTTTAAAAGTGAGTTAAACACGTCTGTTATACGATAGTTGGAGAATGGTTGGGTTAGTATTGATGTCGTAGAAATAGTTCTTCTGTATATTATGAATAGCGGCTAAATTATTGAAAATCGTTTAATGTAATATGTACTTAATGTGTTCATTTTCAGGAAATGAAATAAAATGTATATTTACATTTGGCATATATTACAATATTTTAGAGGTGACGTAGTTGGTGGCAGCGGATGAACAATGTACGTCGGCTTGCAGTGCAACCGTCAGCCTGGCAATGTTATTGTTGACGTTTGGCGGAAGGATACATAGTTGGCGTGAAAACAGATCCTAGCTAGAAGCGGGGCTTCCAGACAGTATCAAGTTACCGTACGGCGGGTATAGTGAGGTATACTGTAAAAAAAGTGAGTAATATTACTCATCATATGTATGGTAATATTCCCCAACCTTGAGAGGAAAGTCTGATTTCCGAACATGTGTGGAAATTTTCGCAAGGTAGTTTATTCGCCACACAAACCACTCGGAAGTTTCGCTCGCGCGTTATGTCAAATTGTCCTAGAGGTCTTGCGCAAATACGTAATGAAAAATTACATTACCAGTTGAGTAACTTTCCTTGACACGTGTTGAGTAATTTTCCCTCACTTGTAGAGGTAATAAGCTTCCATTACATGTAGAGTAAATTTACCAAAAAATTTTTTACAGTGATTAACGTCCAAAGCAGCTCTGGAAAGGCGGCTACAATTCACACATTTATCTCGCGCTGATACATTTTAAGAAGTTGTGAGGAGGCAGGGGGAGGCATCTAGAGACGAAAGTCCACTTCTAAGGACTTCTGCCTACGCGGACACGAACGTGACAGTGCACCAGTGAGCTCCGTAGTTACACTGAAGTTATGCGTTGGCAGCTTTGGACTTTCGCTTTTATTGCCCTTACGCCATTCTCTGAGCAGTCACTCAACCACGCCCAAAAGAAACGTACCCCATTTTCTAGTCTAAGAAATAAGCAGAATGTCTCAGGGCATAGTACATAACTCACCGCTAGAAGGATCAGATTAAAACGGTAGGTTTCACGAAGTCTATTTGCATAAAAAAAAAACAGCAATCTTAAACATACAGTTCTGGTCAACTTTCTGAACAAACATTTTTCTCGACTAACGTATCTCTGAAGAACAATCTCTGACACAGAAATATATCGTGCATTTAACTGCGGTGCCAACGGATCACGCTTAGATAACAAATGCACCATTCTGGGTAAAAGTTTGCTCATGATGTTAACAAACATAATTGTCTATGGTGGCTGTTTTGGTTTTTCTCCATGCCGACTTTCGAAAACGTGTAAATTAAAAATTGAGTGTTTAACGTTAATTTATCTACCACACAATCTTAAGGGGCCTCCCTACCTGCGCTTGAAATGCGTTGCAGTGAGTTGCGAATATTCTTTGATCGACGTAACTACTAAAGGCGCATTACATTTATATATCTACGAAAAGAACACACACTTCAAACTATGTCGCTATAGTTTGAAAAATTCGGCACGTTTATTTAAAACATAATTTTCGGGCCCCCTAAAATGGCCAAACCTGGGGTTTTCAGACTGCTGTATCTGTAAAACTAACAACCGGATTGTAAAAACACAAATATAGAAACAAGCGCCAGACTTTGAACTATGCCGCCCACACAGCCCAAAGTTCCAAAGGAAAAAAGGATCATAGTAAAGCACTGCACGCCAGCTGAGTAGGTTGCGCGGAGAGGCGATAATGCATTACTAGCGACATGCGAAATTCGCGTCATAATTTGGTAGCAGACTAAACTTTACTTTTCTATACATAACACAGCATTATCTGCGACTTAATTGACCACGAACTTTTATGTGTTGTCATTTACGTGTGTTACGTCTTTACAGAGATTGGCTTCCATGCATTGTAGGCATTCTCCGCGGCAAGTCACGACAATATCTGCCAGCGGGAGAAGTCGAACCAGCCTATAGTCACTTGGAGTCCAGCCAGTTGTCAGAAAATAACGCGAATTTTGCATGTCCCTATAATCACGGAGTTAGCATAAGGCCTGAATTATGGCGAGGGGAGTGATGCCAAGAGGGTGGAGAGGTAGCCACCAAATTTGCCAGCCGCCAAACTGATTTAACCTCAAAATTACACATCAAACTGGTAATTTTTTAATGGTAAATCAATGTATTATGCTCTTTAATTGATGTTTTAAGTTGAAAACTCTATATTTTAGCCCTGTTTATACACCTCCTAACTAATATTTCCTCAATTTTTTTAATTAGTCGACCATATTGATTCCAGCCACGTCAAGCGTTTGTTTGGTTACAAGCGATATGCTCCATCTGGACCCTTCTAACATCTTTGCCTATCATACGTTGGTCAACTGCACCCTTGCCACTCCTGGCTTACACACACAAACGCAGTCTATCTAGGGAGGACCCTAACACCATCTGGCCGTCAAGGTACGTTCACCGGCCAGTCAATTCAGTCGACGTGAATGTGACAGACATTGACTGACGACTACAACCTCTCTCTCTGTCTAATGCTGAGAGTGGCTCGCCTGCCACTCAACCACACACAGCTTGAAGAGGATGCCAGAGCCGAGTGTCGAGACCTTGATCACACGGACCTTTCACACTCTTCTTCTCGCCGCTTCTTTTACTGCTCGTGTAAAATAGGACGAAAGTGAGTGCTCCGACACTCACACATAATGGATAGCAGCGAGAAAGAAATGGCCACAAAGGCCTTAATTACAGCCCAGTTGTAATGCACACGCCTCAATGTGCTCTTACAATTCAACACATTTTACCTTTTTCTGTGACACCAGTCCGTGCTTTTCGAAAGAAAAGAAAATATTTCATTAAATACTTGCAGGCAAAAAAAAAACACACAACAGACGAAACGGCATAAAAGGGCATCGGCATAGTATTAATAATAATACAAACAGTAATACTAACAATACTAATACAAGCAACAATAATATTAACAACAATAATAATACTAACAATACTAATACTAACAATAGTAATAGCATTAACGACAGCATTAATAACAATAACAATAATAATATTAAATAACAATAATAGTAACAATAACGACATTTAATCTTACTTCGTTTTATCAACAGGGACGAACTCAGCTATTAATAACAATTGTAAGCAAAGAATACGCAATAATATACCAAGGTATTCCACCTATGAAAAAACCACGTCCATGAATCAGGAGGCAGAGACTGAACCTGGGACCGCCAAAATCATGACAAATCACATGATCTCCATATAAACTTCATTATAATCTTTGAAATACTTGTTCAATAGAAGTGCATGATTGGATGTAGTTTTCTGGACATACTTCATTGCGGTGCAGATATAAATCGCACTGGAATATGTCTATGAAAAATACATCCAGTCAGAAACTTCATAATTTAGTTCAGGCATGTTCAGAGCAGAACTCAACTAAGATTTAAATGTTGACCCTGTGTATTTTTTTAGTATTTTTCTTTTATTCTTTTAAATATGTGGATGAGCAACGCACAAACTTATTTACCTGGTCTTAAACTAATTTTACTTACGTTTCAAACTCCAAAGTTCACAGCTGCAGAGTTGGTCAAACCCAGAGTTGTTAGCTTCGTAAGCCTGCGATTGTGAGCAATGGACTGCGTTGCGCGGGTCAGTATATTCATGAGATGCATATTAACAAACCCTACTCGTTAAACACACAAGTAACGAAAGTACTAACAGTACATGAATCTCAAATTATCTCTCACGTTGCCTTTGTCTAGGCCATAAACCCTGTTACTACGTCACCGTAAGCTATATTGTAATATTTACGCGTCTTCTTCGTTTAGTGTCTTCTGATATTAACAGTGTAACACCACAGATTCATTGCTAAAGAAATACTTTTTAAACCCTTTACATTGGTTTGGGCGTTGGAATAATGTATGCACACTGTTATAAATATTGTAGGACTTGTTCCGAAATCGCACACAAACTATGCTTGCTATAAAGGTAAAATGTTCATTTAAGGCCTTGATCTCTTTGTTTCTCATTTTAAGAGATATTAAATTTTTTACGACTAAACAGGAGCCGACATCACAAACCTGTTGGCAAATTGTTTCAAGGAATTAAATACTTTGGTTTTAGCTAATTATTTAATTAACTAAATTCTGGTTAGTTGACCGTATAATTTCTTCTTTGAAAATAATTGCTATCACGGCAAAGAAACATGTTAAATAAAACTGTCAAACCGATTTTATCTGCTCTCGTTTAAGATTAAAAAAATTATTATCGCAAATACAATAGGAATGTTATAGTGTGGCCTTAGTCGTAAAGCAAATCGTACATATCACCAAAATGTCCAAATGAATTACTCCCAGAAACATTTCGAAGCGGCACGGTTACAAAGTGAAAATGCCGCTTTAATTTGAAATAGTCAATGGGAGTTCGTGTAAATCAATTTCATTTCCGGATTCACGAGTACCGGCCTGCCTTAATTGCGTATACGTCCACGCTACAATGAATTCAATCAAACACTCTTATGTCGCTAGTCTCAATACAGCTCCTGGAAAATAATACGAGTTATTGACTGGAGAATTTTCCAATTTGAGGTTTCACCAAAACTAACATCACTTCGATACCTGGCTTGTCAAAATAATTAGTTTTTATTTGCTAAGTAGAACTATTTTTTTCTTTATTTAGCTCTGTTATGGGGCATGGAAAGGCAAGACGTCGAGCGGACGACTAGAATATTCAATCATCCATAAAATCTAAACTACTCATCATAATTTCATGGAATTATTTTGTCGGGTAGGTATTCTATTAGCGCACGTTTATTTATGTAGCTCTGGGAAATAGTATGCTTTGCTTTCGAGTAAAAAAAAAACTAAAATTCGTATTAAGAAAAAAAAGGGATTGAAACCACAAAATACATTAAAATGGAAAACTGTAATTTTATAATGTTTAGTACTATAAAGTCTAGTACTCTAAAATAAGCAAAACGTCAAAAATTTGCGTTTTTATTTTAAATATAAGTTAAACATTTCTAAAGTACTCGCGCAGAGGTTTACGGGAAGTAAAATTACTTTAAAATAAAAGGTTAATATTTTTGAAATTCGGTTATTATAGAGTCCTGGCTATTGTCGTACTTAAATTATAAAAAAATCACAGTTTTCCATTTTTATGGATTTTGTGGGTACAATCTCTTATTTTCTAAATACAGTTTTTAATTTTTTACTCGAAGGAAAAGAATGCTGTCAAAATAACAACCTCGCAATGAGGAAAAGAAGAGATAAGAATCACTTGCGAATCAGTCAACTGCAAAACAGTAATTTTAAAAGGCATCTTGAGTATAAAGATCGCCTATGAGAACGTTATGTTTTCTAGACTCTGCTTATATAAATAAAAATATATATTTTTTTAACTGCTGAGAATAATCGCTGTTGTTAAGATAACTACGACTCCCGAATCGAATATGTAAAATGCGCATGGGAGAGTTTTCAAACAAAACCCGCTGCAGTTTCCGGTAGTCTCCGACAATGGGTGGAAAGACAGTCGCGAAGACTAGAGACGATGGTATATCGCGAAAATGTTTTGTGTCAACATGGCCTTGAAAACACTGACACAACGTAGCTGTCTATAGACCAATAACGTGCATCAAATATTAAAATAGCGGTATTCTTATTGACTTAATCAAATAGGGCAGTAGCTCCACGTACAAGGAAAAGCCAGTAATCTTTTGATAAGCTGAACGTACGTTGAAGCCTAGCAAATAGTCAAGTTTTCCCGCGATAAACCATCATCTCTAGCGAAGACTTACCAGTAGCCCAACCTTATCGCCGATGAGTAGAGCCCACGATTTTTCGCGAAAAGAATTCTGCGTCAGTTTGTTTCACTGCCTTATTTGTAGAGCCAGTGATTTTCCGCGAAAAGAATTCTGCATCAATTTGTTTCAATGCCTTACGTGTAGAGGTACGTAAATTTCGCAGATACATTCCAGGTCAGGTTGAACGCCAATTATGTATACTTCATTGTCATGTCTGTGACTTGCTGGCGGCTGATACGAGACGCGTTTGACTACTGCAAGCCAGTAGGCAATAAGGAAATAATGCGAAGAGCTATCGCTTGCTACCTGCTTGTACTGTTATAAGCCAATAGATAATCGATTGTGGCCAGTGGATGTATAGGACTGACAAGTCTAGGTTGCTGCCAGATGAATCAGCGAAATTGACGTACCTCTACTTATGTGTAGAGCCAGTGATTTTTAGTGAAAAGAATTCTGCATCAGTTTGTTTCAATGCCTTATGTACACATATGTTTCTCTGCTTCATGGTCAGTGATTTTTTTTAACTTTCGGCATCTCTAGTCCTACCCGCAAATCACGGACGTGTGGGTGTCGCGATAACATTGTCCTGGTTGGTGCAGTCAAATGAGCTACGCGTCTGTCCTGTTATATTCAATCAGTAACTACGCAGCAGTGGTGCAGGTGTACACGTAAGGCATTGAAACATATTGTTGCAGAATTCTTTTCGCGAAAAATCGTGGGCTCTACCGATGAGAGTAGTTTAATACCATTGCCAGAACGAGATTACTCTCTTTCCAATCGCGGCGGGTGGGCGTGGTATCCACCTGAAGCCCTTTCTACAATAGTGCAACACTGCGACAGCGACAGCAACACTGCGATAAAAATAACTAGCCGATTAGAGCCTAGATCTCAAACCACGAGACATTCGGCTTGTTAAAACATGTACTGACGCAGTTGCGATTGTCGCTTGCGAAGAGGAAGAAGAATACGAATTTTTTAAACAAACTAGCACGACTAGAAATAATAATAATAATAATAATAATAATAATAATAATAATAATAATAATAATAATGCCAACGTAAACAAACAGAACTGGACGAAATTTTGAAAGATGATGATTTCGGTAAGATCGAGTTTATTATCCCTCACGAATTCCGTGAACGAACGGATATTCCGACTACCTATCGGCAGAGCTATACATTTTGGTGAAAATAATTATGCAACATTTAATTTCAATGCCTTATGTGCACATCTGCAGCTCTGCTTCGTGGTCAGCGATTGGCTGTTTTTAACTCTCAACGTCTTGGTGATGTACCCGCTAATCACAGGCGTGTGGCGTCGCAGTATCCTTATCAACATTGGCACAGTCGAATGAGGGACGACTCTGTACAAATACACTCTGACAATAGCCACGAAGCATAGGTGCAGATGTGAGCGTTATGCATTGATACAAAAGGTTGCGTATTCTTTTTACTAAGAATCACCATCTCTGCCTATCGGCGTTCTTGCGGCAAGTCAGCCGCTGTGTCCACCCAGTGGGTTTAATCGGGTAGCAGGTTAACGTCAACACGAGTAAGCCTACTACTGTCATAGAGAGAAAGAGATATAAGAGATCACGCTCCCTCGAATCGCATTGGTTCAGGCTAACAAGTTGGGCCGTGCCAATTTGGGCGTTCATTTGCCTCATTGTTCCATTTCTTGCCGAAAGAGACCACTGTTAGGCATAAAACGCCCTTCCGCTGTCGCAGTATTGTAAAATCGACAGGTGACATTTCGCATGCAGCGATCACAAATCACAGATCACTCCCTGTCGTATCGTCGCACTATTGCTGTAAGGGCTTAACCAGTCAAATGGTCAAAGTTGGTTAAGCCACCAGGGGACCTATCCCGTAACTTTTTTTAAGTGCCTTATGCGATCTTTATACAGAGACAGTTGGTCGATACCTGTAACTATCTTTACGACGAGAATGAGTAACCTGTAACTAAAAAACACGCTGTGACTGTCTTTCAAAAGTCTCGTGACTCTCTTTGTACAGAGATCGGGTCCTAGGGTATTGTTACCAGGTAAAGTTCATGGAAATAGCCGACATATTTAAGTTGCCTTAGAAATCATCGTCGTTTGAGAACAAATCCGATCAATACATTGCTCGGAAGGAGAGAGAAATCCGTTACGTTATTTTCCCTTAAATATTAAGTACGTTTCGTAGATTATAATTCTGTGTATTTTAACCTTTACTGTCCACGCAAACGACACATTCAATTCAGCGTGCGTGTTGCTATCTCTTGGCAGATATAGGTCATTCGGGATAAAGTGAGCACTAAAAATTTAACCTATGAAAAATATCACTAGCCGTTACTGCATATATGTCAAAATTAACTCTAGTTGCCTTACAGCTTGTATGGTTGGCAGCGAAATTACGCAATATAGTTCCGTGTGCTTTCTTAATTAAATACAACATTACTGATATAAAAGTAACCGAAATAGACATTGTATCTCATACAATAAATAATTTTTTTTTCCCAACAAACTATATGGATTTATACTGACTGCAACTTATCTTAGACGCGCAATCATTAAGTGACGTGTCCAGAGAGGTGAGACATTTCCCATCGTTAGCCGTTACGCGCGGAAAGATACTAAATGGCTGAAAATAGAACTTAAGCAGAGCTTTATTTGGTGTTCACTTTATTCCGAACCGCCTATACACTAACGGAGTACTGTGCTGCTACCTCTCGTAAAAACGCTACTCTAACTTCTACTCGAGGCTAGTTGCTGTTAAAACTTTTAAAATCAGTTTTGTAAAGAGGAACAAATACGATTTATAATATTTCAAACTATATTTAAGTAATTAGTAATAGAAAACACGATGTGAAACCTAAGTAAATATAATATAGTAAGAAGTATGAAGGTTTTCAGTGCACAGACTACAGTGTTGCCAAACATATTAGGATAATGGTAAGCAGAGGTGTTAGAGAATAAAACGTAAAAGACCGTCACGAGTGACACTTAAAAGGGTCTCCGACAATGTCGAATTTCCACCTTTGACGCGTGGGAACATCGTAGCTATAAGAGCCAGTGTCCCACGCTTGACGAGAAGTATATCGCCTCTATTAGCAGCGCGCCAAACTGGCGTGCAAGGTTTTCCTTGTAGTCTTCTTACTATGGGACTTTAAGCGGTGGTCCCAATATTTTATTTTTGAATAGTTTGAAGTAAAGACCAACGCATGCCTCTCGCTTTGCACTTTATGAATTCAGGTAATATTTTCAGAGGTACAGCAGTCTAAAAACCCCGTTTTTTTTAAGCCTTTTTGAGAGGCCCGAAAATCATGGTTCTAACACGCGTGCTGAATTTTAGAAAACATGGAAGCATAGTTTCAAGTGTGTGTTCTTTTCGTAGATAAACATAATATGAATAAGTTAAGGGGTTTCGCGTAAAAAAGAATACGCGTGACACGCTGCAACGCCGTCCATGCGCCATTCGAGGATTCCTCTTAAGAGGGCGTGGTACATAATTCAACGCTAAAAGCGTCAATCTATTACTGAAGGTTTCTTGCAGCCAATTTGCGAAAATTAAACAATAGCAATCCTAGACAATAGTTTTAGACAACGTTTTAAACAAAATAGTTTCCAGTGTTACGAACTTCTGATGCACAATCTCTGACGCCGGAACCTCGTGCATTTAACTGCGGCGCAAGAGATCACGCGTAACGAATTAGTAATAATCTGGATAAATACTTACTCATAAAGTCGGAAAATACCATTACCTAGGATTGTCATTGAGTATTTTGTGCATATTGGCTTCGTAAAAAGTGTAAAAAAATCAATTCATGTTTTCAGCGTTTATTTATCTCCCACGCACTCTTAAGTAAGTGCTGTCGCTCACGAGAGACAGTCACAAATGACGATCTTTACCACATGCGAAATTAGAGAACAGACCCCCAGGGACAATTTTGACAAGTCAACGAAAAAATGCATTTTAACTTGTGTTGTCTGTTGTTTTTTATTAATACTGTCCACTATTTATGTATATATCCATATTTTCTCATATTGGGAATCTAGTTTTTTTTAGTATCTGTCTTTTATGTTTGAATGTTGTCAAATTCTTAACTGAATTCTATCATTGGAATTATTGCTGAGAAATATATTTTAAAAAATAACACTGACGGAATTCCTCTGGGATTGTTTTTTCTCATGTTTTCTGTGTTTTTTGTCTGTGTATTTTGTCACTTTGTCTTTCAATACTAGTTCGGTCAACAAAACAGAGCAATGGCGTATGTCCACAAACCAATGAATTATTTCATTGTTTAAAAATACCGACTTTCAAATAAAACGTGTAATTTTGAATTATGTTTTTACTATTTATTTATCTATAGACCGTTCACGATACAGTATGTACTGCTTAAACTTTTCTTTCAGCCATTTTGCAATCATATTTAATATTTCTGACCTGAAAACTTCCCTGGAACAAAAAATTAGTGTAAACGTTTCACCAATCTCTAAACTTAACATATTTGACCCAAACAAAACACAGTTTTTTTTGGTATATTAAAACTGTTCGGGAGTGCTCAGTTTAATATGGACAGACTATACCACACACGCTGAAGGGTTCAGAAATAGTGATCCTCGTCGCTAGTACGCGGCGCGAGCAGACGGCTCCAAGCAAACTCGCAACGACGCAGGAATCTGCACGGCCCGACAAACCTGTTCCGATCCGATGCCTCCTCCACGGAGGAATTTTTTTATATTTGTTTCATTACATCGCCCTGCTGCCCTCAGCCCCTCTCCCCCTCCCTCACACCAGCTCGGGCGGGTTTTTTATTTTGCTAGCCCGCAAACTTGACTGACCACGTGTCCGCGACTTCGGCGAGGGAGAGAGGAATTCCGCGAGACATTTTCGCGCGTCGGGACTGACGTCCGTCCTTACCTTCCTGCGAGGAAGTCGTCTGTCTAGAGTTAAAGAGTGCGTAATAGATCAATAAACGCTATGAACATCAATTGAAATCGACACGTTTTTGAACGTCGATATCGAAAAACTACAAAACAATAAACCTAGATAATAATATTAGCCAACTTTAAGAACCTACATTTACCCAGAATAATGCATTTGTTGAGAATAATTTGTTCCGTCGCAATTTAATGTACAAGATTTCGACGTAAAAGACGTTTATTCAGGAATGCGTTACTAGAAAAAAATTTTTTTCTTATGCAAGTTGGCAACAACTATTGCCAAGGTTAGCTGGCTTTTTACAGTCAGCCTTAGCGAAACCTACAGCTTTAAACTGATGATTTTAGCGCCGAATCACGTAATACACAATAGAAACGTTAGGTCTAATTAAAGGTAGTTTAAAAACAATTGCGAACACTTTTCAAAACATAAATACTGCGTTTCAAATTATTACATACTAGCCATAAAAACAAATCACATACATTTTTTAAATATAAGCCACTATTAAAAAACAATTGACCATAATTGAAAATGGTTCACGTACGAAAGTTTTACGAACACTATTTACAAGATTTTGTTTGTGGATATTTAAAACATCTATTTCAGTTTCAACAAAATCAAAATACTGTAAAATAATAGAGGTTCTCTGCAAACAGCCATCTTGACTTCGACTTTGTATTTTCAGTTTATCAAAAACAAAGTTAAGGCTGCTTAATTATAGCTTTGCCGACTCCTTTGTGTACGACTTCATAAGAAGACGTATGTTTTTTTTGTTCGTTTTCGTATTTTGTCATTCAACACAGGTTTTATCAGCAAAACATGAGCAATGGCGTATGTCCACAAACCACTAAATTCTAACTGTAAACTCCCATGGCAACAAACGTTTAAAATTCTCATTGTCTCAATGGATGTATGTGAACACTTTTGTTAAATAAAACTATTTACCGACACACATAAACTCATTTCTGAGTATCAGAGTAGGTACACAGCGTCCGGAAACTCAACGCCCAAACTCCAGAAATATAGATCCACGTGAAACCACCTTAATTTTAAAATACAATAAAAAAATTTATATTGGATCCCTGGTTTGCGCACCATGTTTCGCAACTCAGAAAGCAATGAACTAATTGCTTTTATTGAGCGTAAGATGAAAAATAATTCCAAAAAATTACTATGTCAGGAGAGAGCGCAATGCTTGGAAAAGTACGCGAAAAAGTAAAACAGCCCAATGATATGCAAAAAAAATTTTCTACGTGAATTCAAAAAGGAGACACCAAACGTTCGAAAAATTAACGTTTGGTATGACAAGTTCCTAACCCACGGGAATTTTAAACAAACAGGTTCTGGCATAAAAGTCATTTATAATGTAACGGTAGATGTGAACTGACATGCCTTTCAAAGAAGTACGTCAAATACAGTTCATCAAGCGTCATAAGAGCTGAACATGTGAAGTCAAGTGAAGATATTTTCGTCAGTACTCAACGATATATGTCTTTAGCGCTGGTGAGGGGTGAAGAGAGTATGACGCATCGTCGTAATGAAGGGGCGGGGTAAACGGGAGATACCCGAGAAAACCCGCCGACCAGCGGCATCATCCGGCACGATTCCCACATGTGAAGATCCTGGGACCGACCCCGTCCGGAATCGAACCCGGATCGTCTTTGTGGGAGGCGAGTGCTCACGCCACTGCGTTAACCGCGTCCCCTCAGCACTTACGAGCACATGTCACATTATGACGAATTTTGCTTAATTCCTTCCACATTAAAAATTTGGCAATATTTAACTGAAAATATTTAAATTCGGACATGGCTAATTACTTTACCTTGCAATACGTACATAATTTCGGAAAAATTAAAGCACAGCTATGACATATTTACGCCAATTTAAATTTTAAGATAAAAGTTTTCTCACAAAATAATAAGCACTAATAACTCTGAGTACCGATTTCATCCAATTATATGCACCCAATATTGAAATGTGACGTCTCTACAAAGAAACATTGTCGGTTTTTCGTCACATGTTTCATTTATTAAACAAAAATTAATATTATTAACGAAAGAGGTGACGCAGCCTCTGAACATCCTACGTTCAAGAAGTCACGAGGTTAGCCAGGCTAAGGTAAATTATTAGTTCGAAGCGTTTAAATAGTAACCGAGTTCAGTGGCGGCCGGTCAATGTTTTGAGCTCAGTGCTCTGATTATAATGTCCTTCACCCCCTCCCCCACTAAATCGCTATACTTTCTTTCCCTGCTAATAATAAAATTTTTAACTCAAAGGTATAAAACTTTTGCTTTACATGTATTGAGGAATTGCAATGTGTTTTATGGTAAGCAATAATGTAGCCAATAAAGTGTGTTGTAAAAAACTTTCAAGATGTTACCTACAATGTATAGGTACTCGTTAAATACACAAGCAATGAATACCACTAACGGCAAGTTAGTATCCTACAATCTCAGTTTCTGTACATTTGTTCTTACTGCGTTCCCTCACGATCAATGTGAACCAGACTCGTAGATAAAATGCCAACAATATCGCATGTGAGACGTCTTAAGACTACATTAGAGTTCGGCTTGTCTAATACAGACGTAGTTTTACAACACACGCGAAGTAGGCCTACGCATATATTCAGCCCCGCATAGGCATAGCATTTTGATACGATTAAATAACTATTCCGAAAACTATATATAACCCCTTTCAATTATGAAAACTAGTCGTTTCATGTGCTTGTCCACTCGAAAATCAGCACATACACTGCGCAGCTTGTTTTATTATCAGCTAGGCCTTAGGCCTGCAATATTTATGACTACAATTACGAAACACGTAAATAAATGTGTGCAGTTCATACCACGTCACATTCGGAAAACAAACTTGCCACTAATTAACCACGGACACAAACCTTAAATTAATTTGCCACTTACCGTCAAGTAACACAGAATTTTCACAAAAATGAATCAATATTGTAAAATTCGACTTACCAAATTATCCCATCATAATACGTCGGTAATGTAGCCATTGCGCCAAAGACTAATAACATAGATTCTGCGGCAGTTCGTTATTTATGCACAGTATCACGTCACTGACGCCCACAACTTACAATAATAATACATAGTAACGTACTATTCATAAAAGTTATTCTAAGTCAGCTACACATCCATGCGACACCGAAAATCACTTTGTTTACAAGTTTGCAACGTACAAACACGTGCGCGACGCGAGCGGCCATCATTCTCAACGTGCTGACGTAACTGTCGCGCGCTTGCGCAGTAGATAGCAGGGCTACTCTGCTCATTGCACGGAGCAGATGTTGATAAAGGCGAGGTTCCCGCGTCTCTCTACACCACTAGCTAGGACAGGGTGTAGGAAAGAGGATTGACAACCGTGCGCTAGTCCGTGGGAGCACCGAGCCAGGTTTACACCATAGAAAAGGACGGCTTACACGAGCGAAATTACTTGAGAAAATTCCGTCCGCCTATAAAACTTAGCGCAAAGCATTCGATCTCTTATAAAGAAAGGTTAGAAGTATAAATTGTGTCACATTACCTGAAATTTAATAACATTAAGTTCACAATAACTTTGTAAAAGTTTACTCAGTGCTCAAGCTTCTAGTTAAAGTCACAGAATCCCGGCTTGCTTACAGGTTTTCACACTTGTTACGGAGATCAGACAAATCCTGTCAGTGGAGTTGAGCAACCCTACATAACCCCAACTGGTTACTTAATATAACCGCCTTGAGTTTACCCGAGATAGAAAAGCACGCTTCTCTTGAACAGACAAACCAAGCTGCTGTATTGGAAAGGCGTGTGCGCTGAAAAGGAGCCCATAAGAGACGTGAACGTCTGACCTACATATATACAGCTATTCAAACTCTCGCGTCATGGAGGCAAATATGCTGCGCAATTACCTGTCGCGTTCGGCACAAAGAAAGCTATTGAAGCGATCGCCTATATGCGCCACATGCTAACTTCAACCTTCTAGAAAAGCAACTGTTACGAAAGTTGCACTAAATAGTATTATTTTGCAATATACAATTTATTTAATATAACAAAAGTTAATTGAATTATTTTAAATAACTGCAAGGTACAACAGGTATTATCAACTTTGTGATCTTTGAACGATTCTTGCAATGAGTTGGTATTATGTATAGAACCGATATCATGGGCATACGCCATTGCTTGCGAATGTTGCCGTCTTGCAGAAAACATCTGCTGGAGTTCCTCAGTCTGCACGTGTGCCTGAAGACGGGAACATATCCCAGTTCCCGAAACGTCGCATCTGTTGTCGTCCAAGAAGCCTTCTACTTTTTCGTCCGTTTTTCGTCTGTTTTTTTCGTGTTTCGTCGTTGTTTCACACTCATTTCGTCTCTCGACTTTTGTGTTGTCTTCGTTGTGTTTGTCGGTCTATTACCTGTTTTCATAAGTCTCTTTTCTGTATTCTCGTTCGTTTTTGTTGTGTCGTCTTTCATCACACGACTATATTCCAGCTAGGAATTAATTTTTTGAATTTTTTTGTTGTTTGTTTTTTATCTGTTCCACTTTTTGTGGCTACGACTATGTCCCTCTCCAGGACTGCATGTATGTTATTTGTTTGTTGACAACAGCTAACGCTCGATTTTTCTTGGTTATTTTTTGTTGTTGTTTTTTCGTTTTATTCTGGATGTTTTCTGCAAGACGGCAACGTTCGCAAGCAATGGCGTATGTCCATGATATCGGTTCTATACATTATCAACTTTGTGTCACTTGTTAAAATGTGCAATTATATAATATTGAAATAACCGTGTGGCCTAGCCTGGACCCAGACTAAATGTCACCGTCTGCTGTGTGTGAGTATTTAATTCCAATGCTGCGCAACCGGTCGCAACGCGGTGCAAATTTTGCGTTGCATCTGGTTTTCTTGCATTGTAATTAAGTACTCACACACGTGGAATAGAAAATACGTTTACCTTGCTATGTGCTTGCGTTGCGCTGTGTCGGTGCTAACAGCAGGTGATATTTAATCGGGGGCCCTGGGGTTTGTACGCTCGTCTGATATTTGCAAGCAAGGGGGCGATTGATAGGGGCGACATTGACATGTGCACCAAGTATTTCATCACCTCTATGCGAAATCACTAAACCATCGTGGGGGCTTGACTGAAAGGGACTTTTTAAACGGTGACTCTACAATAATTTGGACTCTACTACGTAGCAAAGTAATTTTGTTTGTATTCAGTTGTCATATCCTGTAAACACCAGTCTAAAAATAGTAATTTTGAATTATGTGACACAGCTTAAAAGTGTTCCAGGTCAGCGAGATGTTCATATACAATGAATGTTACCATGAACATCTCGCTTACTTGAAACACTTTTAAGCTGTGTCACATAATTTAAAATCACAATTTTAGACAGGTGTTTTCAGAATATGACAACTGAATACAAACAAAATTACTTTGCTACGCAGTAGCACACACACACACACACACACACACACACACACACACACACACACACACATATATATATATATATATATATATATATATATATATATATATATATATATATATATATCCCTATGAAACTTGCTCTTCGTGATAAACATATTTTGGGATGGAGTTAACTGTCTCCCCCTCCCTCCCCCACAAAAATTAAAAAGACTATCTAACCCCGCTACGACACGTTTCAAACTACGGCTAAATTAAATTACTACCTTAATACACAGTTAGGGGACCTGGCCGTGCTGTAGCGTGGTACGGACATTATTTTTTCTTGTGTAACTATCAAAAATGTTTCCAATGCGATTATCTACCAAACTGTGTCCTTATGGTTTAAAAAAAAGTCCGTCCCTTAATTCAAAACATAATTACCAAGCTCCTCAAAAGTACAAACATTACTTTCACGTTTCTGTAGCTGAGAAAATATCAACCGTAATTGTAAAACCAAGTTAAAGAAACCTGCACTGCACTTTACCACATACTTCCCACAAATAAAATAACGTCCCATTGCTAGAGGTCCCGTTGAAGAACGCTTTCTACAAAAACACTGCCCGATAGTCTAGTACTCCGCGCCTAGAGACGATGAGGTGCTTAACACACGTGTTATATTCGACTTATCGCTCTACCCGTTTCCGTATAAATTAAGTTAAGGTCCACTAACTCTTAGGGCCGTATCTATGAACTGCTTTCGAGTGACAACCAACTGCTCACCAATGCTTTCTCTATAGGGATAGCAGTTGGTTGTCATTCGAAAGCCGTTTATAGATACGGCCATTAAGGTCGGTTAGCTAAGCTTGCAGACACTAATTTAAATGCGTATTTACGTTTAAATTAATTCCTTCTCATTGGATCAACTTTAAAGATAACTTTATCAGTAATTTTTCTACATGAAATATGATAAATTCTGCTTAATACAATTCATTACGTTTCACAAAAATTATGAACGAATATAAAATCTTCCCATTGCAAATTTTTAAACAATTTATTAAGTAGAAACTTGTTTTCAGTTTCTGTAGACATATTGAGAATTAATATGTATTAAAATTAATTCGTTGTCAAAGAAAGCGTCTTATGATTAAAATTTGAAACAGGTGTATAAGTTCATTTTGCCCCTGGGCGTTGCTTAACTAGATTTCAGAAATTAGAGAGTAAACATTTCGAAAGGTGCTAAGATTTTTTTTTTTTTGCTTGAAAAATCTGACGAATTTATAGTTATCCGTCGAATCGCCAATCTATACAAAACTTTTTATTGTAACCGTAGTCAGACGTTCGGTTCTATAAATAAATCCTATATTGTAAATCAATCGGCTTCCAAATATAAAAATTATATATTTTTTAGTTGTTTACGGAAATCAGTAGTGCCATGGTAGAGTGCATCACCGTCTTAATAATTTGTCATATACTCTATCATTTTAAAATTAAAAGGTGAATCTAAAGGGAGAGTGATGTTAGATCGGGAATGAGTCACATATGGAGGAATCTTAATACTAAACTAATTTACGGCAACTTACTATCAGAAGTATATATATGAGAACAACATAAACGTAATGTGAAATCGCAGTGCGATTTGACTGCGACTGCGTACGTAGCCTAAAATTCGCGAACAGAAAGAACAGTTCTCGTATCGATATACAAAAATAAACAAACGTTCCTACATTCCCGGAATGATCTTAAGAGAAAAAAGAATTGACCATAAAACTCACAAAGATTTTCAAACATTTTAGAGGAATTTTTCCGTATTTTTGCGGAATTGCTTTAGCAGTATATTTTTTGTAATAACTGCTGCCTTACAATCAACATTACGCCTAAAGTGACAGTATTCTACATATAATTCGGAACAATAAACAATGCATGTAGTAGTTGATAATGTGTCACTCTTACACACACTCTGGCCAGGTTGCGTATCAGCGCCTGCAAGGTATGCAACTGACAACACTGTACCCAGTTAATGGTTGCCTATCTGCAGATGCTATTCGTGCATTCCAGATGTACACTGACAGCGAACGTATAAATTTAGATGTAACATAATTTTTGAAACGAAATAACAGAGGGAATGCCATGATTTGATTTTCGGTTCGAACATCCTGATTTAAGTTTTTTATGGGATGACAGATTTAGTACAAGTCGTTGCCAGATTTCTCTCCTATTTTCCATTTTAGCAATTGGTTTCGATTTAATGACCATGTGCTATTATACACCTAATTTAATCTTTCTGAAATATTATAATTTTGGTCTCTGCTTCTACCTGCACGAGTTAGGTAACTGAAATTTGAAAAATCTTCAAATATTAACTGCGTCATTTTTTACCCTAGAACCGGAAGGCTTCAAAAATTATCATTTGCTTATATTTATCGATACAGCGGATGCATAAATATTTAGATGACTGATTACACACGAATTCGGTAAATAGCTTCCTTCTGAAAAACTAGGGGTGTTTTTTTTATTGCCAATATGCTTCCCGGTCGGCTAGTCAATGCTTCATTACACAAGTAGCCTGAATTCTTCCAATTACATAAAAAAAGTAGTGCCAACTTAACGAACAGGTTCGCGAAAGAAACTGGCTGTTCGATTTCCGGGTGAACTTTCTATGGTTTTCTCTGAGCTGTCAGTCACTTCAGGTACATTGACACTTACAGCACGTAAAACGTTGCCCTAAGTTTCAAAAAGACTATAAGTAACGAGGTACCGCAATAGTAACACACGTCGAGTGTGTATTATTATTATTATTATTATTACTATATCTTCTATCTATGTTGAGGTTGAGGAATCCGAGTTTGAACGTACGTTTAATGCCGTTTTCTGGGCCTCTGACTGCCTTATTAGCCCATTTTAAGGCAAACTTCAGGAAGCACAGCTTTTTTCTCAAGCGAATGCTACTTCTGATCCTGATGTTAATTTGAATCAGATGGTCGGAGGCGTCTCCTCTTAAAAATAACCTCTAGCTTTAATTTATGCAAGCCAGTTTAAAAGATATCCATCTTTTCTATCAGAATGAAATGGGTATACGGACAAAAAGCCTACAATTTGAGGAAAATCTTTTAGTGTCTAATTACAATATTATACGTTGTGAGATATCACTACGAAAATCTATTGCGCTTCATCCTAAGTCGTCCTGCTTAGAGAGCACCAAACCATTTGTTGATTTATTACATGAAGGTGTGTCCATAGACAATTTTCGTTCATGTTTAAACTGAAACTTGGCTAAATTCTAACAACATTGATTCCCATTACTTCCCTGATTATTACAATGCCTTTCGCTGTTTAGGAAATATGACACTACTATTTCCAGGGGAGGGTAGTTTGTGCTATCAACTCCCTTATCTATCCTCTAGCTGTCTTTGAAACTTTTTATTCATATTAATAATCTTGACGCTCTTTGGATTGAACTTACTGTAAGTAATAAAAAACTATTTATTGGCAATATGTATTTTCCTCCTCTACTTGCTGTTCAGAAGTTTAAAAACTACGTAGATATTCTTGAATCCAAACTCTCAATTTATCCTCACCATGTAACTGTTTTAGGAGATTTTAATGTACATATTTGGTACTGACTGGAAGAACCATCATGCCCAAAATGTCGAATATTATTATAATAAACAAAAAGGACATTTGTTGTTAGATATTATTAACTCATTAAATCTAACATAATTTAACTTTACTAAACAAGGTAAGTCTCTTTTAGAACTTAATTTCTCTAATAGTTACATTACAGTTACATTACGGTCTGCTGATCCTGTAATTAGTGAAGATTAATATCATCCTGCAATTACGTGTTCTTGTCAGCTTGAAGTTTCTAAGTATAATGTCCTAAAATTTTTTGATTGGAGTTCTATCGTCAATATGAATAATGTCAACCATATGGTTGAATATCTTGCTAGTAATACTTTAAAAACTATCGATACTTGCATAACGTTAACCAATGAAGTCAATAAAAAATACCCGGTTTGGTTTTTTTGTGCACTAATAAATCTTTTTAAAAAGAAAGATAGTCTGTACAAAAAATATAAAAGTCAAAAAATTAACAAAATTATTTAAATTTCTCTGCCCAGCGCAAACTAGTAAAAGCAAATTTAGAGCCGATTAAAGGACCTGACTTCTTGATATAAATAATAATATTAAACAAAATCCTAAAAAAATTTGCAGCTACGTAAAATTGATTAAAGATGGTCATCATACAATTTAACCATTCTTAATCATGGTAATCTAATACAAGATCCAATAGAAGTAACTAAACTTTATGGACAACGTTTTGCTGAGATCTATGAAAAACCTTCTAAACTCTAATACACAATTTACTTCTGATTCTAAGATACCTACGTTTAATGATAGTTTAGTACTCTGGTCTATTTAAAAATTCAAATCTAGTAAATCTTCAGGACCTTTATAATTAAAGCCTGTGCCGTAATCTTTGCCCACCATTATCTAAGGTCATTAATACTAGTTTATCTTGTGGTATTTTTCCAAGTGTGTGGAAATAAGCAACTGTATCTCTTGTTTTTTTTTTTTTATGTAATAAACGCAATTTTAACAACTACAGGCCTATTTCGCTCATATGTACATTTTCTGATGTCATGGAAAAAAATCATACATACGCACATTAATTTTCATTCTAAGAATGTCATCTCCAATTACCAGCATGGGTTTCAAAATAAAATAAACCCTACCACTAATTTATTTGAGTACATAAATGAATTCGATGTAGCTGTTATATAGAGAGGTCAATACGATGCAATTTATTTTTATCTGAAAATAGCTTTTGATACTAGCCAGCATTCCATCTTTTCTTTTTATAAACTTAGGTACTTAGGACTTGATTGTGCCTATGTTAAATGTCTTCGAAGCTATTTTATGGACAGAAATTTTGCTGTCAAAGTAAACAACGTATATTCCATATCTTTACTTGCCTCCTCTGGGGTCCCTCAAGGCGGCACATCGTCCCCTCTTTTATTTAATCTGTTTATTAATGATATTGTACAACAATTAAAATCTGCTAATTAGTTACTGTATGTTGTTGACTAAAAAAAATTTGCTAAAATTAGTAACATATCTGACTGCAATAAACTTGAAACTGATATTGACTTGGTTTATACGTAGTGTAATAATAATCTTATGAATCTGAATTTTGATAAAACTATCTGTATCACATTTACACGTAAAACTAATTCTATAAAGTTTAACTATCTGGTTAATATTTGTAAAATTAAACGTAATGATAGTGTTCATGACCTTAACTCTATTTTCATTTTCATGTTGATAATCTAATCTCTAATGCTCAACGAACTTAGCGGTTAATGAAATACATCACAAAAACTGCATCTTCATCCGATTCCTTAATATGCCTTTGTTACGCTTTGATAAGGTCTAAGCTTGAATACTGTTCTGTTGTTTGGAACTGCATTACCATCACTGACTCGAATCGTCTTGAGTCAGTCCAACATAAATTATTTAAAACTATCTACACGAGGTTTCTCTCAACCGGAACACATCTTCAGACTACCACCTTACATGCTCGTAGAATAGTTAATGATGCTCTAATTTTTATTAACTCTCTCCTTTTTTTTTTACTATGATTGTAATACTATTGTGAATAAAACAGGTTAAAATGTGCCAAACCATATTAGTAGGTAGGAATTTTAATTTTTTTTGCGTTATTTAAAAATAACGACTTAGTTAACATATGTTTATTGCATTTTAATGAAATGTATGATTTTGATCCCTTTGATGGCAAGAAAATTATATTTTTTTACTGTAATTAAGGTTGGTTTGGTATGTGTATTGATTATATATGTGTCTGCTCTTTGCGTGTTTTCTTTTTCTATATAGCCTATGTATGCTGCTTGTTGTCCTGCTAGTATGTTGTACTTGTCTAGTCAGTTGTTTGTATATCTGTTGTTTTTTGTATTTTGTTTAGTGTCATCCCGTTATTGGTCACATTGCTGTTGGATGGCACTTTAATCCTATTAATGAAATGAAATTATGCATGTCGATCGCATTTGAATAGATCCGTCTTCGGCTACCTACCGGGCCATCGTGGTTTACGTTAACCAATGTTTTACTACTGACTTTTGAAGGCAATGGCTAATAAAAATGTCGTACAGAGAAAGTATTTCACGTACACATCTTTATATTTTTACACGATAGTCTTTGCTATGAAAGTTAGGCAGCAATAAGCTCATCAGCAACAAATTACGTCATCACACGTACATACCTTAGATACCCGTACAATTCACTTGGCATCAGACTTTAACGGATAGGCTGTAAGGACAAATTATTTAGGACCTAAAAAAACTACAAAAATAAATTCATCAATTTATATTTGTACCAAACACAAGTCTAGCCTTCCTTCTTATATGTTCGACCATTAAAGAAAAGGTTAGTGGGCTTTATGTCTCGTCGATAGTGAAGTCATTAGATACGGCGACAAACAACTTGGTACAATGACAGGAGCTGGGAGAGGATTCTGTCACAGCCTTTGTTAAGAAACCAACTCAGCATTCGCCTGAAGTGATTTAGGGAAACCATAGAAAACAGAAATCAGGATAGCCGGAGCCGGGCATCGAACCCGGCTCCTCTCGAGTTCGTGCCCAACGTGTTATCGTTGCGCCACCTCTCTCTGTTTCTACCATTATAAATTCTCTCACATTTTTACATTGTATGTCAAAATAAAAAATCTCTATGATACCGAAATACCGAAAGTAAAGACTAATTCCCCTTTCACAAAAATAGTATCTTTAAAATACACCTTCAACGAAATAATACCAAACCTCAAAATACACGAAGCTAAGTAACGGTACTTATTGGAAATTGCACGTTCCAATATCTTTAATGCAATAAACCCGAAACTATTAAGTTTAAATTTAAGGGTAGACAATATTTTGTTGAATCGAAGTTCCTAACTTATCCTTGTGCAATAATATTGCAACGTGTTAAAATTTTTTAAGTTTTGCCTAGTGAAATTTATAATAATGGAGTTTACGCCATCTTATATTAACAAAAAAATCATTCAAGACTAATGTTATAAAGTGTGCAAACTTTAAAACTGTTCTCCTTTACAAACAAGTTAAGACTTAAAATTTTAAAAATCGACTCGCGGGATACTAAATTTCAAATCGATCAGACTAAAAAAAAAAACTGACGACCTTTAAACGGCTTAACAGATTTCCTTGAATCTTAGCTAAGAACACACTCGATCAAGTCATCTTTCAAACAAAAAAAAACTAAAAACCTATAGTTTCATTTGTTTAGGAGCTACGATGCCACAGACACACACATCAAACTTATAACACCCCTCGTTTTACGTAGGTAGTTTTTAAGTACTTACAGGTTTTTGCCGTATAACATTGACAGTGCGATATATCTATGGAAATGATTTTCGGGTTTAAAAAAATTGTGTACGTGGGCACATACGTTCCTTTACCGTGAATAGCGTGGAACAGTGCAGAGAAGAATGTGGGATCCCGCGCGGAAGAGAAGTGACCAAAACTTGAAGACGCCCGTTGACCGCGGTATTACCGAACACAGCTGAGGAACGAGGTCACTGGGACGGGTCGCAGAGTTCAAGGACACGGCACGTGAGGTCGACGAGAGCCGCTAGTTCTCCATTCACCAAGCCGAACCGCATCACTGGCCTCTCAGCTACTACTCTCATATAGATCGTTCGGGATAAAGCAATGATAGGAAGAGCCGACATCGAAGGATCGAAAAGCGACGTCGCTATGAACGCTTGGCCGCCACAAGCCAGTTATCCCTGTGGTAACTTTTCTGACGCCTCTTGCTGAAAACTCCTCAAGCCAATAGGATCGATAGGCCGTGCTTTCGCAGTCCCTACACATACTGAGTGTCGGGATCAAGCCAGCTTTTGCCCTTTTGCTCCACGCGAGGTTTCTGTCCTCGCTGAGCTAGCCTTAGGACACCTGCGTTATCATTTGACAGATGTACCGACCCAGTCAAACTCCCCGCCTGGCAGAGTCCTTGGATCGGATCACTAGCCATACTGTATTGAATACAACATTAACCATACTTTCCTTATCCTTTGTATGGTTGGCAGCGAATTACTTAATACAGTTCCGTGTAATTTCCTATTTTAATAACGGCAATACTGTGATAAATAGATACGGGAAAAATTGGCGGGTTCGCTGACATGAAGGCTAGCCTCCAAGAATATATAGGCACTCAAGTAAACAACAGATGTTCATCAGCTGCTCGCTGACCCGCACTGAAAAAAGAGTATAGTTGTAGGTACCATACTTTGGTTAAAATAGGGACAGCAAAAAGAGTTCGGTTGTTGATACTACTCTGGACAGTTCCTTCAACATTCTGTTTTGTATAAGTTACCATCTGGTTTGTAACAGCAACCAAGCTCTTTGTTTCGTCTACAAAACAGATTGTTGAAGGAACTGTCCAGAGTAGTACCAACAACCAAACTGTTTTGTTGTCCCTATTTTAACACAAGTATGGTACCTGCAACTATACTCTTTTTTTCAGTGCGGTTATATGGGCCTGCAGTTAGTAAAATTGTTATAATTTCCCCAGCGACTTACACGAGGCGTCAAATAAGTCAAGAACCAATTATGAACGTAACACGAACTTACAGTTGCTGGATTTATAGCTTGTGCCTGAAAGAAAACGTGATTTTTGCAGGTCTCTAGTAATAAAATGAACTTAAATCGACATACTCGTATTTTATATGATTAATTATCTTTAGTTTTTACCAAACCATGTAGGATCCCACCGACTGCACAGTTTGTCTTGCACACGCAAACATTAAGAGGGCGTGGTACATACTTCAACGCTAAAATCATTAATCTATAACTGTAGGTTTCTTGAAGCCAATTTGCGAAAATTAAACAATAGCAATCCTAGACAATAGCTTCCGCCAACGTTTTAAACAAAATTGTTTCCAGTGTTACGAACTTCTGATGCACAATCTCTGATGTCGGAACCTCGTGCATTTAACTGCGGCGCAAGAGATCACGCGTAACAAATTAGTAATTCTGGATAAATATTTACTCATAAAGTTGGCAAATACCATTATCTAGGATTGTCATTGACTATTTTATCCATATTGGCTTCGAAAAAAGGGTAGAAATCAATTGAAGTTTTGAGCGTTTATTTATCTACCACGCACTCTTTAAGTGACGTGTCCGGAGAGGTTAGGCATTCACGCGCGGAAAGATACGAATTGGCTGAAAATAGAAATTGAGCAGGACTGTTTTGAGTGCTCACTTTATCCCGAACCGTCTATAAATACACATATCCCCATAATCTAACATAGTGATGACTAAAAACTAGCTATTGCTCACGATCGCGACTTCTTTCGGGCGGTTTACAATTAAATGCATATCTAAGTTGTACAAAAGTTCCGTCTAAGTACTTCAAATTGTCTTTATGTTATTCGTGAAATGTGTATCTCTATTTTTAATATATTTTCTAAGACTGAATTTTCTCAAAATCTAAAAAAAATAATTTAAAAAGTTTTTGATATATTTTGGAACTTTAAATTTTATACAAGTAACAATGATACTGATAAGTGATAAATTACGATAAATATTTTTTTAATTACTGATATCTGCTTTTGGAACTGTTAAATGGTGCAAAATGACAACTGTTTAAGAAACAAATTTCAATTAATATTCTGTGTAAACCGTTCTGCCACCTGGTCCATTCTGTCTCTCCTCCAATATATACATTATTTTTGGTCAGAAACCTCCGCGTGTATATGCACAACTCACCAAAGTTTCATGCCAATCGGTTGAACTGATGTACGAACGTATACGTTACATACATTCATTGTTTTACTATGCACACATTGGTTCACGACGCTCGCATAATTTCATTCCATAATCCCAGATCCTTGTGCGTGTAAGCATCACACGCGGGCCAGGAGGTACACTGCTAAGTGCACACAATTAATTGGTTTGATGCAACACGAAAGCTACGCCTGGCAGTCATATATGCAGCGAAGTGTGGCATCTGTGATACCATACGTTCAACGTTTGGTCACCAATTTTAAGGCGTTTCCCGACTATTGCCACCCCAAGTGTCTTGTATGAAATCTCTTGTCTCAGTGATTGTGATCAGCGCTTAAGGGGCCCGCCTGGGTTGCCATAAAATCACACTACAGTGTGTTTGAAGAACAAGTTTTACACAGAAAGTAATACACGTGTGTTCACGCCGTTTGTCTACGGAAAGAACAAACACTTCAGACGACTGCCCTTAAGTACTTTCAAGACAACACACGTATTAGAAATCCCCTTTTAGGGCACGTCGAAATGGGTTAAAACGGGGTTTTCAGGCTGCTATAGCGGAAAATATACTAACGTGATACATGTGAAACCACTTAAGGGCAGTCCATTGGATTTTAGTAAAGTGATTTCGTAAATAAAACAATAGGGTCACCACTTAAAGTCCCATAGGAAATTCGTTTTTTCGCTAAGACTGCACGCCTTACGCGTAGAGGCGACGCACCGTTGTATGGCCCATACGACGTCGCCCTTAGCACCATACCTCACTCACACAAACACGTGTGCCACGAGGCGGGCCCCTTAACATCGATGTCTTTAGAGCTGGTGAGGGGTGACATGATGCGAGTATGAAGCAGCGCCGGAATGAATGGGCGGGGGAAACAGGAGATCCCCGAGAAAACCCGCCGACCAACGGCATCGTCCGGCACGATTCTCACATACGAAAATCCGGGGACCGACCCCGCCGGGAATCAAACCCAGATCGCCTTGGTGGGAGGCGAGAGGTCTGACCCCTCGACCCCTGTCAAGTGCCGGCTATCTCGCTACAAGGTGTTTTAAACGTTATTCATTAACATCCTATGTATGTATGTATGTATGTATGTATGTATGTACATACATACACACACACAATTTAATAGTTGATGTTAGATGTAGTTCACTTGTTTTTATTTTTATTTTTCCCCTTTTGATGCGTGTTGTTATTTATCAATTCTTATTTTTTTTTCTCTTATGTTGGAAGTAATATCGGCATTCGTGTGTATTAACGTAACAAATGCCATCATAATGCTTTATATGTAATTTTAAGTGTAATCTATTCCTACGGTCGGTGGTTAAGTGTACGAGAAGGCAACAATGCGTTAACTTCGCTACAAAGTAAATAAAGACGACTATGAGAGCATAAAAAAGTTTCACAAGTGGAAAATGTAGTCAAAAGTCATGTCTGTAAAACTAAGACCACGTCGTACAAATATAAAACCATGCACTTTTGCCATGTGAACATCCATAAACAGTTTTCGGACAATCTTGTAACGGTATATTACCTCAGCCTGTTCTAAGTAACCCCCAGTTTACGGTACTGACACTGGTGCAGTGAGATATGTGATGAACCGACACGCCAGAATGTTATTCGATGGTTTGTTTGAACATGCACGGTGGAGCCAAGTACACGTGGTGTGTTGGTAAGACGCTAGGTCACTGGGTCTGGTCGAGGCCGTACCACCGCCGCAGGCATCTGCCCGGCAACGGGACGTCTACCCGCCGGTCGAAGACGGCGTGAGACACCGGGAACATCAACGCGCGGACAGAACACGTCCCTCAAGGACATTGCCCGACAGCCACACTACTTAAGGAGGAGTGTTAGACAATTCTATTGTATAATCAAAATTATCCTAATTTTACTATCAAACTTTCTCTTCGACAAAGCATGGGATATATTCTTGGTAAACTGCTCGACAAAACAATGGATAATCTTTCATTAATTTGTCGTGCAGAATAATTGCAAAAAATATGGGTTAACTTCCAAGAATTATTTTGCAATGACTCTGCATGACTAATTAATGACAGCTTCCGGTATTAATTATACCAAGTAGTTTGTCAAGAAAATGGCATGTAATTTGTCGAAGTGAAAATTTTGATAATACAATTTGAATAAATGTTATGACTCAAACTGAAAATATAATAAAATTGTCTAACACTCCGCCTTAAAGGGCGGATCACCTCAGTTTTCAACGTCTTTTTTTATTTTCATATTTGTACCAGATATTTTTTTCTTATTTTGAACATAAATTGTGATTAAATCGTCCTCTTAGGACATTTTTGTATCTCTCATAGTTCTTGCGTAATGAGTCGTAAACGTCAAAATTTGGACTTAACGGTTTTAAGTACGCCACTAAAACCAACAGACATACCAAACTGAAAAAAATCACGGAGTATAACAATGTTGTAGGCTATGATTTGACATATATAAAAACAAAATAATATATTTTTTGTATTTCTAAAAATTGTTGATAATTTTTAATTTTCACTTCAAATTTCAGCATTTTTTATTAAACACAAAAGTAATTTAATTTTTGTTTTTATATATGTCAAATCATAGCCTAAAACATTGTTATACTCTGTGAATTTTGTCGGTTTGGTATGTCGGTTTTGTTGGCGTACTTAAAACTATGAGAGATACAAAAATTTCCTAAGAGGAAGATTTAATCTAAATTTATGTTCAAAATAAGAAAAAAATATCTGGTACAAATATAAATATAAAAAAAGACGAAAACTGAGGTGAACCGCGCCCTTTAAGGCGGAGTGTTAGACAATTTTATTGAATTTTCAGTTTTTGAGTCATAACATTTATTCAAATTGAATTATCAAAATTTTCTCTTCGACAAAGTATATATGTTCTTGGCAAACTACTTGGTATAATTAATAACGGAAACTGTCATTAATTAGTCATGCAGAGTCATTGCAACATATTTCTTGAAAGTTAACCTATAAACTTATTGCAATGATTTTGCATGACAAATTAATGAAATATTCCATTATTATTTACGTCAATCAGTTTACCAAGAATATATTATATGCTTTGTCGAAGAGAAAATTTCGATAATATAATTAGAATAAATGTTATGGCTCAGAAACTGACAATACATTGAACATTTCCTAACATCCTCCCTTAATAAATATTTAGAGAACTATGTACCATGTGTTTGAATGGTGTCGTTGCGTATCACGCTTGTTACTTAAATGAGGATAGCCGGACCGGAGATCGAACCCGGGTTCTCACCAGTTTGAGTATAATGTGCCCATTGCACTCGGTTCTTTGTGATTGATGTTTGAGGGGTGGACAGGGTGGGGAAGGGGACTAAGAAGTGACGGAAGGATAGATAGGTAATGGCTGAGAAGACGGAAGGGGTAGTAGGGAAGTGGTGCAGAGGAGAGCAACCATTGTCTCCGCAGTTGTGTCGAGACAGCTGTGCCAACAACTGGCTCAGCCCAGATGTTTGCTGAACCGACTCCCGCCGTCATCAGGTACTCCTAGCCGATACAGCAGTGCGGCGAACACAATCAGCAACGTATCCCCAGACCGTTTCGCCCAGCCGACAGTTTCAATTCCTTGTCGCTGCGCACCTGCCCACTTGGCATGCTTGGTACAATTGGTACAATGTATCCACGGTAAAGTCAACACTTTTAAGGTCCACATTACTTTTTATTTTCAGCTATTTCTACGCAAATACTTGTTTTTATATTTATTTGAGTAGATGGAATTTGCTCTTGTTATGGGAGGTTAACCGTAAAATATTAAATGTACATTAAAAAACCTACTTAAAATTATGGATAGACAAAGAACTTGACCCGAGATCTTGCGGTACATGTCTCATTAAACCGCATTAAAAAAACTGACCTAGTCTAAAATTGTTTTTCTGACTAAAAAACTGAAGAATACACACGCCACGCAAGACCCAACACACAAACATTCGCCACACAAGACCACACACCACACACACTGCTGTTCCTTCATTGTGTGTGACCACTATGGCGTCACGTACATTTTGTTGAAAATACATTGAACCTGTTTTGATTCAAGACCCATTCGTGGCTCAGAACAGAAGCACTGGCTGTTTAAATAAGTGAATCGGAACCGTCGTAGAACATTACCAATTTACATGGCCTTAAAATCGTATGTATTCCTGAAGAAGGGTTATTTACATATTTGTGTAATTGGGCTCAAAAATACTTTAAACGTATCAGTAGTAGAGACTTTCATGCAGATGCAACTTATCAATTAAAACACTACTATGGTTTATGTTAATTGAAATAATAGCACAAACGACGTATTTTATGTAGGTGGATCTTAAATAAACATACGCTTTTTATTACACTAAATTTCACTTCTTTTCAACTTGACGTAAACGCTAAATACCAAAATCAAGTTAGCCCAACACCGAAAACCCATTACTATCTAATTAGTTTAACCTTCCTACACATAGTATGACAATTTTTTTTTATCTATCGCAATACATAACTGCTATAGGTGGTTCACTTTAAAGTGAGCACTTACCAACATTAACAATAATAAAACTAAGTATTTATCGGGGCTATATAAGTAAAGCTTTGAGAATTATGAAATGCATATACCTATTTTTAGTTACATGGAAGATTTTGTATTACAAATAGTAAAGATGGCGTAATAATGGCTCACGGAATTTAGTAAGCAGTGCTCGGTTTTTCCTGAACAGCCTATATACACCTATGACTTCAAAAGTACTTCTAAATAATTGTGTTCAAATTTACCGAATACAACGTCATGGAGGATATGTGACAACCAAGATTGTAGAACTGATTGCATAGGGCGCAGGAACGTGACATTAAACAGCGCGTCATACACGCCTACATCTATGCAACTTGTACAACACGTATGGACGCAGAGCAATTGTCTCCAGGCGTTGAACTACAAATCACAGGATACAAATTATATGAAAATACTTTAACGAGTGTAAGTATATAATATTATGTGTTACACCTGGTCTACAGAAACTTCATCTGGAGCTCGGGAATTAAATTTCCAAACACCTTACAGTTACGAAATATAATTATGATGTGTGAATACAATGTCATTCCAAGGTAAGTTGCCTCTTTCCCAAGTACGTAGTTCTTAAAACATTCAAGTAAGTCTACACCACCAAAACGAATCCGATTATGTATTTATAATTCTATTAGGGCACGTTCGGGTAACTTGAAACGATCAAGAACGATTTAGTGACCTCTGAAATACATAAGTTATTTACCTACAAACTAATTGTACGCACACATAGTGGTGCGTTTTCGTTTTAGAATTAGATATATCACAGAAATACAGTTTTTGATTGCAAAAAAAGAATCATCTTAAATTAATAATTCATCAGCGAATTCAATGTTCGATTTCCGGCTGAGGTCGTCTTTATCTCGGTTTCCTCCATGGTTTCCCGATATCGCTTCAGGTGAATGGTGGGGTAAGTTTTATTAACGCAAGTTATGGTTGATTACTCTTAAAGTATTTTTTCCTCGTGTAAAGTTGTGTGTAAGCATCTCTAATTACCTCGATGTAGACAAGTAGCAAGAGCAAAAAAATGTTCCTACAAATGTGAAATAAAATAAACCAACGGATTCACAAAATGAACAAGTCGTAACAATTAGCGTAAAAATTATAAAAATAACTTACGACTTTAAGGTATCTAATTTTAGACAGAAAAGGAATGATCGTAAAATTAGACGTGGACTTGTAAACAACTTTCACCTTTGTGCTGATAAAAGTTACGAAAGTCATTCTCAACACACGGATGACAAAAGCGCAATAAAATTTTGCCGCAGATTTAACATCCATCCATCCATCACACGTATTACTTATTCAGCACTTTGTAGCAGCTGGATTTAGAGCTATCGACGAGTAGTTGCGAAATTCGCAATACTCTTATACCCTCTACCTTCGATGTAATTTTGGCCCTGAATGTTACAAAACTCAACGCCCGATGCCCGAAATTGAATTTTACAAAAATCCCCTGTTTTGCTGAGCTACAGAGTATTACGAACTAGGCGTTTACAGCGGTCGTGTTGTACTGAAAACAAGTGTACGAAAACAAGCTAAAACCACACTCTGGCCATTGTAATGAGACAGGATGTATCTGCAACAGTTCGTGTGCTTGGAATGTACCGAGTGATGTACTGACAATCGTATAACATAGCCATATAGCTAGTCGGGTTTATGTTCGAAAACAATAATAAACCGTGTTTCAAGGAGCAAGTACATATATGAACTCGTGTACGCATAAAATGATATATCATAAAACATTTGGCATTAGCCGCTAAAAATACGAGGTAAATATCACTGGTCTTTAAATATTACAAAATACGAAGTGGGACTATTTCCTAGCGCATTTGTAATATGAAGTGACGACCCCGTCAATTATTTGAGAATAACCGTCTACAGTGGATGAAGTACAGTTACACGGGCAGTTAAGTGCTTTGACGAAGACGGGGAAGTAAAGACTTAACGAAAGTGCAGCACCTGTCTCGCTGTCGAGCTGCAACTGGACCAGGGGAAAGTGAGACACGATCGAGGACGGTGTTTGTGGATTTGTTGGGGGGGGGGAGGCGAGCAAGCCTGCAACCTGCTGGTAGTTTCCCCAGCTGCACTGGTTTCGCTTTCAGATTACCATCTGGACTGGCCATCACCAGCATCTCGCGTCCATGCCTTCAGCCACTAGGGACAGGTTTTTTTTTGTGAAAATATTTCTGCACTAGTTTCCTTCAGTGCCTCGTGTGCACATCTGCAGCTCTGGTTCGTGACCAGTGATTGGCTATTTTAAGAGGTATTGAAAGCTACCACGTCGAGCGCACGACTGTAATGCTCTATCGTCAATAAATTCTGAACTACTTATCAAAATTCGATGAGACTTTTTTGCCGAGTAGAAATTTTATCAGATTAATATTAAAAAATAACTAATTCACCAAAAACGACGTTTTACGTTAAATGTTTGGGAATCTATAAAGACTGAGTCTTAGCTTTGAATATGACGAATATAATATGCTGTAATTGCGTAATGGTTTCGCCGCTTTAAGGGGCCTCCCTAAATACTCTTGAAATGCGTTGCAGAGAGTTGCAATTTTTTTTTTGCCGAAACAGCTGAACGTGTATTATATTTGTATATCTACGAAAAGAAAACCAATTTCAAACAATATCACTATACTTAAAAAAAATTCAGCACGTTTAATTAAAACAATCATTTTCGGGCACCTCAAAATGACCAAAAAATTGTTTTTCCAGACTGCCGTATCTGGAAGAATAACAAACGGATTCGAAAAACACATTTATAGAAACAAGTGCTAGACTTTGAACTATACTAGCCGCAAATAAAATAACGTGGCCACTGCTTAAATTCCCACAGGAAAAAGGATAACAGTAAAGCACTGCATATCAGCTGAGTAGCTTGCGCGGAGAGGCGATAATACATTGCATACCTAGGCCAACGACAACCTTACCGCTCCTGCCTCACACACACAAACGCAGCCTATCTAGACAGGCCCCTTAAACCTTGGATAATCGGAATAAAGACCTAGTCTGGGCTTAGTAGTTCTAGCTCCCAACTGTGGGGGGGGGGAGGAGGTGTAGGTTTAGGCATCGTATTCCTGGCCACCAACCGATGTGTCGAGTGTGTTATTTAAAAACCGTGCAACAGTTTCGAATTTCGTTCAGGCTCAAACAACATTGCAGAGTGGTCTCTTGTCAGAATCCAGTTGTCTCCTGCTGAGTTCCTGGCCATTTCATTAAGGCAAAAAAAAAAAAAAAACTCAAAACTATTTTTTTCACAATAATTTTCTAGCAGGGAAATACTATTACCAGACATTTCAATTGCCAGAAAGACGAGCTTTCTTTACGGTCACAATTTGATATTTGGTAGAACTGAGCCGGAAACAAAACACTGCACTCTAGTCAGTGCCTTATACGCATAGGGACTATTATGTATCAGATGGTCATGTGTGGATCGCCCATATACCTCCCCGGTGCATCTAGGCCTCATTACACGTAAATTATCTCTAGCCAGACGGCGCCCGTAATATACACTGATACTTCTATGCATCACTCAAAGACGTATTTATCACACGGAAACAACCTTATAACATTTTTAATTTTTAAAACAGCAGTCATCCGAGTTTTGTATCTAACCAATCGTGTGTGTGCTAAGAACAAGAAGAAACCGAAATCAACAAACACATTTTAAAATATGCCACAAAACAAACAGTTGAACACATCAAGAACACGAACAGGAAATCTATTTTCTGTTTTGTTGTTAATTTATAGTGAGTACACACTAAGTATGCACAGAATACCTACACAAGTTATCAACACTGTCCATAAAGCTGAAAAGTCATACAAATAGAGCGAATCAGAACGATACCTGCAGGTATTGTTTATATTCTGCGCCGATTTGATCTTAGCGGCTACAATCTTATCTACAACAGTTTTGCTATCAACTACTTGAAAGTCGTAATAAAAACACACACTACACTACAACTGCTACAAGGAGGCGTAACCGCAATGTGCAATAATTATAAATTGAACTTCCGTTATGAAATTTTAAAAAAAAGTGAATGGGTCTACGATTTTGATAAACCACTTGACCAAGTTTCGGAACTGACAATAAACTTGCAAAGATTAGGATGGTTAAATTTTAACCATTTTTTAAAATCAGAGTGCATACATGTAATGTCAAAGTTAATGAAGTGAAGAATTACTGTTACTCTAAAACCCAAAGCGTTAATCACCGACACTCACGTGAGAGTGCGACAGAATTAGGGACGGTCCTATATTTACCAGCAGCATTGCTATTTTATTTACGATTTTTATGTGGTCACGAGCCTACAGCAGTACGGTTCAGTACCTATTACGTTTAGTTATATCCAATTTCGTATGCAGGTCTGTGAAATATTCTTGATTTTTCCCACTACACATTTATATATCTTTCGACAGACGAGGGCGAATTTGTAAGTACTATACCTTTTTGTAGTTAACGGGCTAAAAACTGTCTCCGGCTTCCAATTAAGCCCGAAAAAACTTAAAACGGGGTTCGTGAATCTCTACGAGACGAAAATTGTTTTACTAGTGACTTAATAAAAGACAGACAGACGTTTTAGTAATGTTTGCTTCTCAGCGTTCTTGTTGTTTATTTAATTGACTTGTACTGCCAAAAAAACACAGGAAATATTAATCAACTATGTAACAATGAACGAAGGCAAAAACATTGAGTGAACGTTGAACTCCGAATGAAACAAAATGTCGGCTTAATGCCAAATTAATCCACTGACAAGTTTTAGCCAGCAGAAATTATTTTACCCATTACATTAAATAGCATATTAATTTGATATGTACTCTGCGCAATACCGTTTTGCTATTATCTTTAAGGAAATCAGAATATGCTTTGTTTATGATTGTTAATAAAATGTACAAAGGATATTTGCAAATTAAACTGTTTAAATGATACCCAACTTATTAATTTAAAAACAGTGCTAGTTGTATGTCTTCTATCCGATTGTTTTTATGCCTACAAAACAAATCACTTGCGATCATCTTTAATTTGACATAAGTACGGATGTCTATTATAGTATTGGAAAACATTATTTTCGTACGTCCTAGTGCTTAGTTAAAAATAAGTAAGTCACATTTCATTTCGTTACGATGTAAGTTTGTATATTTGAATGTTTCCACTGAGTAAGTACTGCAACATTGTTCTTCAGATATGCCTGGTCGAGTTCGACTGACTGTTTTAAACGGGTGAACGGTTTTGCGAAGACATGTTTGAGAGCATTATCAGAAATGGTTTTCAGAAGAGTGGAATATACCCATACGACCCTGGTGTTTTCCGATATTGTGACTCGGTAAGCGCAGAAATTAGATAAACTCAAGCCTCAACCACACGATGCTCCCATAACTACTTCACTTGCAGCTCGCCCTGAGAGAGTTTGTATAGGTTATTTGAAGTCTCAGGACATAGGTGCAAACACAACAGATAAGGTGCTACATGATGATGTTCGTTGTCCCTACATTTGCTGCATGCTTAAATTACTGTAACCCTAAATTGCGAAAATATATTCTACTATTGACGAAAGCCGATCATCTCCAAGCGGGTGCGAGCAATCTTCAGCATTTACAAACTAACCTCCTGGGGATATCTGTCCCGTTATCAAAATCAGAGGTCGAAAGTATACCGCCTCAAAAATTACGAAAACGTGGAGCTGCAGTGATAGTGGAAAGCAGTCCCTACAAAAATGTGTTAGTGGAAGAAAAGAGTATAAATTAATATGAACAGAAGTGAACACTGAAAAAAAAGTGAAGGACATGCCAAGCTTCAGAACAATCCTGTTCGCACGAAGAAAAAGAGAGTCTGTTTAAAAATTAACGTTCCTAACTACGCAGAGGATGATAAATGATAATCCGCCAAGCATTTACTGCACTGAAGCATTTAATCTTGAGCGAAGTGCCATTTCTGCAAACAGTGGACTCAAGTTGATTGTCAGGCACTGAAGATGAGATAGTTTTCTGTTGCGAAAGTTTTAATTAAAAAAATTATTACAGAATGATAAAAATAATTATAGACTGATAACATTGTTCGGAACACAATGGGTTTTAAACTGAATCATTATAAAAAAGGATATTATAGTTTTATGGTGATAATATTCACTAATTTTATCCACACATCGAAACATTTTCTAATGCTATAATATTTCTGTTTACAATATTAATACAAGATTTTACATTTTAAAACAATCACAGTGAAAAAATAATTTTATTACTGTCCATAATCATCTGACACCATACACAGGGGCAAAATTAGCGTTTGACAAACAACAAATAAATAATATTCAGCTATTTTAATTTGCCGAAGACCAAATCAAAATCAGTGTTCTTTAATTAAGTTTTGATACCCAAAAAACCTTCAAAATAGTTTACGCAATGTTTTTAGAAATAATTCTTTAAACCTTTTGAGGTAATTTTTCCTAACCTCCACACTGGAAAAAGGATTTTAAATAAATGAAACGCACAACATAGTGGCACTTTCCGACTGCAATAATGTCATTGGACGAATTGGAAGCAATTAATTATCGCAAGGAAAACACATACACGCAGTCAGAAATTTTTTTCGCAAAATAAATTGAGTATTTGGGCCAATATTTAAGGAATTTCCTTCAAATCAAACTCTATTATAAAATTAATCAAAAAATAACAGAAATCGATTAGAAATGTTCGCACAGGGATCACTAGCTTTATAACTTGAACCACAAATTGCATAATATGAAATGGTGGATGCATTCACAGTTTATTTAAAATAAATTCTCTACATTACACAATTTCAACAGCGCGCGTTTCTAGCTATCCACCCGTTTTCAAGAAGTAAAATTCTTGAATCACTGGAACAAGAAACGTAAAGCAAGTATCGGTATTTCTTCCACGTGTTATTTTCTCGTTTTCTTTCCACAACTTTGATAAGGATCATTCCTCCTCACGTTCGTATGTGAGCATCTTGGAAGACTTTGTCGTTGACCAACATGTTTTCACGAATTACACACTCCCCCCCCCCCTCCTGCAACTTGCATGCCGTCATTGTTCCTATCGCTGTTGAGCGCTGGCCAAAAACGTGTCACTTCTTATTTACTTCTTATTTTCCTTGAACTAAAAATATTTGACTGCACTTTTTTTTTTTTTTTTTTTTTTTTTTCTTTTTTTTTTCGGAATCGTTCTTCGGAAGACCCATAAAACAGAACCGCAGTGCGGTCTGCCTTTCGAGTTTCGTAGAAGAGGAAAAGCGCAAAGTAAAAAATAAATGCCGAGGCGGAACAAGAGAAGAAATGGTTGGCTGGACGCTGGAAAGCGAGCGTGGAGAAACCCACACCCGAGACAAGCTCAGGCTAGTTCGCCCGCTCTGGAGACGTCATGTGACCCTGAACTGCTGCAGCCTGCGCGGCGTGTGGCTAGGGCAACACAGCGCACCAGACTTCACGACACCACATGCCGCGCCGTACGTTCCACACGAAATATAGAGTGAATGAGTGAAAAGATTTTGGTCAGCCATTAAGGCTCGGTTTCTGTCGCCATATTGCATTTTATTATTTTTCGCTTATTTGGACTTCTAAAACGAAAAATGTTAAATATTACGATTATACCTCAACTTTTATTTCCATTTCGCTGCAGTACAGACATTGCGATTTAGCAATTAACGTATAATTACGCCGCAATGCGTATGGTAAATTTTATTATATTCATAATTTGCCCGACAAATTGTGACCTAACAATACATTACTAGCTCTATTGTCAAGATTGTGTTGTAGTTCAAGGTGAATAGAATTTGCGGTATAGTCGCCGATTTAACGTTTTTCTTCCAAGAATTAAAGCGAAAAATAATAAAACAGTTTAATTTGTGATACTGCAGCATATGTAGTGTAAAAATACGTGTACTGAATGCTGTTAGTTTCAGCTTGACAAAGGAAATGTTTCAAGATAATTTAAAAACCGCATGAAATGTTACCGGTAAAAAACAAATTTGAAATGTGCAGTCACGGGTACGAATCGTAGGAGTAGTCGCGGAAAAAAATTAAATTTATGTTTGACTTGCGTAACTTCAGAGAGACGGATAGTTACATAACGCAACAGATGTCATGCAAGTTTTTCCCTGGCTTCTATTATTTAATTTTACATAAACAGATACACACTGCCGTTGCATAATTTATAATGCAGCCACCCAAACCCAAATATCAGCAATGCCAGATATTCGTTATGAATGCAGGTTTTTCGACCTGGTCAAAACTTACGTCACAACCCGCTGAGATTCCAAGGTTAACTGTTTTCTAAGAAAAGAACATTAATATATATTCAAACTAAAACCAACGTAAATATTGCGGACATACGCCATAACAGTGCTATGTCTCTCTTTCATTTGGTTATTCGTTTTGAATAATTATTTTTATTTGCTTTTTTAAATTTAACTGTGTTTTTTATAAGTTTGCACACTATTTGTATGTGCCGACTACAGTCAATCAGGCTTGCGTATTTCGTTTTTCTTGTCTCGTTTTTGGCTTTATGGGGCGACATAGCACTGTTATGGTGTACTGTACGTCTACAATAATATACTACTCCCATCACAAGAAACTTCCCGAGACATCACGTTATATTTAAGTACTCGCACTACACAGAAATGATAAATTGTAATGTCACATTTATTTCCTTCGTACATTGTTTCCTGTCGCGACGGTCATAATTCGCGGGGGGGGGGGGCTGAAACGTGCAGAGTGCTCGATAACGCGACAGACGCCAGCTGAGCTTGTGTCGCGCTTTGAGGTTATGAGGCAAGCGAAGAGCCAGCAAACTTCGGCCTTATTACCAGTCACTCCCAGACACCGAGCGAACATGTCTAGCTGGTTTGTAATATACATATAAATTCAGCGACCTTACTAAAAAAAATCTAAAACATAAAAGCGAGCGAATTATTATTAGAGTATTTCAGCGAACTAAAGGAATTCTTTGAAGAATAAACTCCGTACGAGCCTATTTACTTACATGTTTGCGTTTTACGTTTTCCGAAGATACTAACGGTTCGCTGCACTTTCAAGACCCTCCCTCCTGGAATAAAATTTCTTTCTGCCGAGGAAAACTTTCCTTTCGAGGTATTTCTACAGTTACTGGGTCGTAGTCGTTTGACATCACAACTCTCCTTGCCCATGTTTCAGTTCAGTGACGACGAAAATGTTTGTCGGAATTTCTCTGCGGTACTTGAGAAGTATTTTAAAATTATTTGCCATTTTTCTGTTCGCTCCGAGGCCTTTCCTCACACTGTAAAACAAATACGGTAAATTCGTTTATAAATGCATCTGAAAATTACCAACAAATGTGAAGTAAGCTTTCGCAACAAATTATTAAAACATGTTGGAAAAGTAAAAATATGCCAGCTTCATGCTTTGGATTTCATCATATATTCGTTGAAATTGGAATTAGTAACAATCTTAATAATTTAGCAGTTCGTTTACTTATCAAGCTGCCGTTCAGTTCTAACGATACGTATTTCAATTTATACTTAAATATCTTACTGAGGTACCATCCTGTACACTAAAATTTGTATTTTTTTATTATTTAAGAACAGGTATGGATATTTATGTCTATCTATAAACTTTTCATCCTCTGCTTGCCATTCTTTAAGAATATTCTTGTACCGGCTGACAAAGAACGTTACCGTTACTCCTAGCTATGAACTATGTTACATACGGCCCATAATAATGACATATCCGGCATGAAACAATACACGGCACACTTGGAAAACAGCCAGGGCACCGAGCAAACACATACAGAATGAAGGTCAAGAGCCACACACCACTAAAAGACACACTCAAGACCAATGACATTTCACTGACAGTCGCAGTAATAACAGCGATGTGTCACATTTATTAAACTATACAAATGACAGAATAATTACCCACAAAATAGATCTACATTACTTTACACTAAAATATTTCTTCTCCATTTTTATTTTACTCTAACCGCTTACGAAAGACTTTCAATACAAAAAAGATTGAGCAGAAATACATTGTTTTCATGCTGCAGATTTCAACATATTTTCCAGCTGCCACAACTGCCTGTTTTTAATACTGAGATAGAGCAAAAGGTTTGCTACGCTTGTATTTATAAAGCTTAATATCTCAAAAAAAATTCATTTTTATCAAACTAAAAATAAAACACATTTCAAGCTTTAAAAATGCCTATCACAATAAATAATTGGTCATGAAAGTCACAAAACATATTTTCTAAATTTTCCTCTGCAAACTTACAAATCACAAAGTTAAATCGCTATAAGAATTATTTTAAAAATGTTAAATCTAAATAATTAAAAAATTACGCTGTACATAAATTCACAACCAAAACCAGAGACCCTTATTTTTAGAGGCACTGAAATACATTGCTATTTCTGCGGCCTGGTGACCATATAATCTGTTTCGTATCTTCAGTGTTGTTCACAGTTATTTACGGGTAGTACATGTTATATAATGTGTGCCACAATGCAAAACTAAATTCAAAGTACAAATGTCGGAATGGCTATCTCAGATTCATTTAATGGCGCGGTTCACCTCGGTTTTCAACGTCTTTATTTATTTCTATATTTTTAACAGATATTTTTTGTTATTTTAGACATATACTGTCATTAAATCTTCCTCTTTTTGTATCTCTCATAGTTTTTACGTATTGAGTAGTAAACGTCAAAATTTGCACTTTACGGTCTTATGTACACCACTAAAACCAACTAACATATCAAACCGAAAAAATTCACAACGTATGACAATGTTGTAGGTTATGATTTTACATACAAAACCAATAAAATTAAATATTTTGTATTTAATACAAAATGCTACTTTTTTTTTATTGCGTGAGCAAGCATAAGGTTTTATCTGTTTAATATAGTTCAGTGCCTATTGGAACTACACACACGATATCACAGGTTGTTTTATTAATCTCGGTGCTGCTCACCCTTCTAAAGGATTATTCATAATGCCCTGAAAACTGAGCAAGAACGCATTGTTACGAACTGAAAACACCCTAAAAAAACGTAAAAAAAAATTCGTGAAGTTCTATTCATTTAGCAATATTTTCCTTTTATCGATGCAGAAATAGGTTTTTGTCCGGAAGCGATATCACAGAAAGTGTGAGTCCCACTGAATCTAATTTAACACGTAAAACTCTATCCTTGTTGCTCCCAGATCTCTAAGGTAGGCAAGGTCCTTAATATAATGGGTTGGAAAAATCCTTCCGGGACCTTATTTACACAAACTGCCAACCAACAGAAGAAGTCATATGAACACACAGTACACTTTAAAATTAGTTTGTAAATTTGCCACACGTGCGTATAGACGCGCTAAGAAAGTAGGTATGGTAGAATTGTTTCCCAGACATCCACGGTAGCACTCCTAAACTTTTTATAAAACAGTCAAAAGTATACTGACGATACCAGACTTGGATTGTAACAACTGTAAAAGTTTGCATATTTACAGGGTGGAAGTATGGTAACTGTCCCATACTGCGTTTAGGTTAATTACTTCCTAAACATTTTAGGAAGTTTTTTTTTTCCAGTGTAACTCTACGTCATATTCATGTTAACAACAGGCAGAAATATACAAACTAGCAGAAAGAAATTAAAAGCTAACCAGGGCTTGGAAAGTGCTCAACTCTGCCAGTAAGTGTACGTCGGTCCGTGCAGCGGAATATCAATTACGACGTTGTGTCGACGTGCAGCAAGGAGCAGCGCGGCGTCCTGCAGTTCGGAGGGATGTAATATCTCTGGTCATTAATCTGAGAGGCAGCCTGCAGTAGCGCGGCCTGGCCCACAGGAATTCTAATCTGTTAGGTCGATTAATTAGACGTCGACCCTGGGAAGGACGGCCGTGGCGACGACATCGTGTCTGCGGACTGCGAGAGCTGAGGAGGCCGATAATGTCGTCTCCCTACCTGCTCTTCAAATGCGTGGCAGCGAGTTACGACTATTTTTTTTTTTAACGTAACTATTTGACGCATGATAAACTTGTGATAAAGCAACATAGGGATTCTTTGATATTTACGTTGCTTTACAAATTATTTTTTTTCCCAAATTAACTTTAATACAAAGGGCGTGGCCTTTCTGTGTTCTGCGAGTTCAACTTCAAATTAAAAATTAACGAATCTCTCCATGAGAAATTAAAATTCCAACATACTTTATGAGAAGAACATTAATGTAACTGACACAAATACAGTAATAACAGGGCCGAATGATCAGACCATTCGCCTTCCACCAAGGTGTCCCGGGTTCGATTCCCGGCCCCGGATTGTCAGATGTAGGAATCGTGCCGGACGATGCCGTTGGTGAGCGGGTCTTCACGAGGATCTCCCGTTAGCCCCCGCCCCGCCCTTTCATTTCGGCGCTGCTCCATACTCGCCTCATGGCGTCCCTCACCAGCGCCGAAGAACTCGATGCTAAGCGCTGAACAAAATCTCTCACTCTCTAACTCTCACAGTAATAAGTTTCTTGTCAGCAAAAAAAAAAATTGTTTAGCTTGTGGTAAGGTTAACTCTACTACAGTTTAGAAAGACAAACTATTTGTTTAAGTAACTCAGTTTTAGAGTAGCAAAATTGTATCCCTAAATAAAAGTTTTCTTCGGGAAAGTACTATTTTCTTCGTAGCCTAGGAAATAACATTTGTCACAAAACTAGTTATAAAAATTTAACAACTTAATTTATCTTACATGTATAAAAATCGATGTGTGTATGGACTCCTAAACGGCTGGAGCGGGCAATCCTGTGATGTTTGGTAGCGATCAGATCAACATAATCTTTTTCTGGCTTTTTGCCACTTTTGTGTCATGTTCCCTACAAATTAATAAATAATAAACAATAAATTAATTAATTATGTAGGATTAAAACTTGGAAGTGTACGGTATGTCACTGTATAGACTTCAATTCTTGGTTATAGTTACTTAGTGCTATCCGGATCGCTAGTTTAACATAAAGCTAATTTCAAGATATTTTGAATGTAAATATTTTTTATCACTATTTCAATCAATATTAAACATTTTCTTCGCGATGCCGCTACTTTGAAAAAAAAAAAAAAAAAACGTTACATTTAAAAGAAATGCCACAACTGAGTTTGTGTCGTGACAATTAATGTATTTTTTTTAGAGTATACTGCCATGGAAACGGTTGAACGTAATCAGGGCGACAAATGATCTACATTGCATGGACCGCGATACGTGGACATCAAAGGAACCGCTTGTTGTCGCTGCTGAGTCACTAGCTCAACGAGTTCTTCAATGCCTTGTAATTAGCCATGGGTCTATCAAATCAGCAACGTCATGCTTGTTATAACAACACTAGAGTTAGCACTTTTTTTTTTTTTTTCACTCCCTGGTTTTGTGCACATGCTGAGAAAATCCTTGATCTGTGATGAAACTGAACATGAAATCGATTTAATGGAGCTCGTTAGTGCTTTACATTCTGAAGTCAAGGTTGCGCGACACGCCAATTAGCGCTCCTTTGAAGAGCATGAGAGTCAAATCACGTAGCGCTTGTGTTGGATAAAGAGTTTGGGAGTTTAAACTTGCTTACGAGTGAAAGCATAAATAGTTCAAACACTTTCAAATTACATTTGATTCGCAATCGAAGCAAGCAAAATATAATATGGAACAATTAAGCACTTGTTATATTTTCGTAAGACGCGTGTATTAATTGTAACGACTATCGGCAAATAATAATTTAAAAAACGACTTTAGACGTTTACCACACTTCATTCGATTTTTTGGTACAATGCGACATAAAATAAAGAAAAAAATATTCTGGAGAACCGTACGTAGAAACTGTCGATACATCACATTTAAAATGAATTTGTATAGCGTGAGCATGATTAGACAAATACTGAAATAGCACATGGCATTGATTTATTGAGTAAAAAAAATCTAAATTTTCGAATAACATACGTTGGCCTATGTTGATACTTAATTTTAGCAGGTAATACTACGATATTGAAGGAGTGAGAAAAATATATTTTGTAACCAAGATATACATATAAAACACACGTCACAGTTTTAATGTTTCTCTATGTATAAGTAGTATTAGATATGCCAGAAAAATTACTCCAGGAAAATGGTATTGCACTTTTAATATGTTAAAATATGTGGTTTCATCATAAACTAGAATATTTTGAATTGTTATAATTCACATAAAACTGTAGAAAATAATGCTACTTTTCAATGCCAATCCATGTTTGATTTCATTTCGAAAATATGTTAATATCTTAAATCATCTCTATTCAAATTTATTTGTTTTCAGTAGTCTAACAGCTTATCGAACAACTAGCTAGCATGCATGTCACATAAATGTTGGCGTATATTTCAATGTAGATGTTATCTGTAATTTCCGAAAGCTAAAAATCTAAACCATATTCTGCAAACGAATTGTGAAGCTGTAAGTTCCGGAATACTCGAATCAATTTGTTGCTTTAAAGCTTTTGTGCCAAGTTCCATGGCCGTCGACTAAGTGAAGATCTACATTAAAAGACTAGACAAATAATGAAAGACGCAAGTGGATGTTACAGAATCAAAGTTCTGAGCAAGTGACATTAAAGTTCGTTCCAGCTATGCCAAATAATGTAACATAATTTCTTCATCCACTGCCGAATCTAGAAAAAATGTGGCTTTTATGTGAATTATGAGATTGCTATGTGAAAAATAGGTCCTACGTAACACCTTCATTCATGGAACAAACTGGATTTTTTAAAATTGTAACATAACACTTTCAAACACTTGTATCCTCAATTATTTCACGGCAAAAAAAAATTAACACTCATTCGGGAGAGAACAAGTTTGAGCACCGGATCCAGACATCCTGATTTTATCACCAATGTGTTCGGTAAAACAGAAGCAGAGCTGCATTCGCTTAACTTTGCGTCATACTTCGCTCAAATAAAATTACAGACAGGTCACCGCAGAAAAAAAGACTACAATGAAACACAGTGTGATAAGTTAAGGGGTATTGATCCCTATCACCTTGCAATTATCTGTTTCTTCTCGATAACTACTGTTCCAGTCGATGTATCGAAATTTTTGTCACGACAAGGCATACATACAAACTTAATAGATTTTATGTAATTGCTGGAACCATACTATAATCATTATTTTGCAACGGGAAACAGCTGATAAGGAAAAATTGCTTTATTTACGGGAGCGACTACAGAAGTCGCAACATTAACAGAAACAATGCCATATGGATTCCAAAAAGTGAATGAAACAATAAACTGTGCCTTGTCAGCGTGAAAAAATTAAAACAATGTGTGTATTCCATGATTTATAAGAAAAACCGTAAACTCGATCTGACAGGGATCTATCCCCCTTAATTATCTGCGCATAAAGGCAGTATTTTTTGAACGAGCGCGCCACTGACGGCCGTACGGCTTATCTTGTATCATGCCTCCAGAGAATATAAAGAAAGTGAACATCGAGAACTTTCTCTTAGTTGAGAAACCGAAAAAAATTACTTTCGACCATCAAACAACTCAACCACGTAGTCAACAAAGCAGCACATTAACTTCGTACTACAAGATGCCAGTAACTTTAAGCTTTGAAATCAAAGCCGTCTTCCGACCACCGCTTTGAATGGCGGAAATGTACAAATCCCGGATACAGATGGGATCCTTGATATCAGAATTGTTTAACGACTTCCCATGAGTCACTGTATGAATGGGTTATGGAAATGAAGGGGGCACTCTACGTGTGAATGGCAAGTCGGATGAATACAAAAGCGAAGCTGAAGGTTAACTGCACAACAGACAATTTTTATTTTTTTTTTTATTTTGCACAATACACTGTATGCCGCCGACCAAATTTTAATCAGTTACGTGAACCCCATCATACACAATCCGACTTCTTGTTTAATGTTATCCAGTCAAAATTAAACCATATTTCCAGGTCTCTAAACAAGCAGTAGCGAACAGTGTAGAACTCAAATTGTATGCTCCCGTGGTAAATCTGTTTATACGAATAGTAAAATTCGACAAACGTAAATAAGGGTGTAATTTTCTAGCGAAATTACGTAAGACGGCTAAAGCTATAGGCCTATTACCTTTTTTTCCTTGTTCAGATAAAACAAGATTGGGCGGATATTAATTAAAAGAAAGGCAACATCGGTTATTGAATGGCAGTGTTGAGAAGTTGAATGTACAGTCCGACTCACGTAAAAATTAAATTTTTGACAGTTTTGTTGGCAAAGATATTTGTAAGCAGTTAGCATGGAAAACCCGTTTTGCGTCTGACACATTTTGTTTATGTATAAGTGCACTCAGCTGTGCAATATATAAATATATTTAACGTAAAATTTCTAGTTTCTTGAAGTTCTGAAGTTTATCACGTGTGCGCAATTCTATAGGAAAATTATTTTCATTTTGATTTACTACTGTTCAATTTGCCAGTCAGCTTAAGTATGTTCAGAAATCGTGTGTGGTAGAGGATCAACTTTTTTCTTCCATTGAAACATCTGTAAAACAAGTGTCAAAAATTGAGTGACCTAGTAAGATACTTTGGTCAGCTCTTAACACCGAGGTCTTCAGCGCTGGTGAGGGGTGACATAAGGTCAATATGAAGCAGCAACGGAATGAAAGGGCGGGGGAAACGGGAGATCCCCGAGAAAACCCACCGACCAATGGCATTATATTTCCGCCATACTTGCGTGATTGTTGCCGACACTAAGCGGCATTATTATTTTTAGACAGTCAGTTGTTGGTTCGTTGTTGTTGTTTTGCACGCACTTTTAAAGACGCCGTGGTTATGTTAATGTACGATGAATAAATTTTCGGCAATCTTTCGGCCATAAATCTGTGTTGACTTAGTTACCAGCCCAGCAAAAGTTTTTGTAACAAAACAGTTCGGTTCCTATCCAACGGTGGTTGCGCAAAGACGAACGAAATTAGGTGTTTTGGTACAAGGATGAACGGAAAGGGACGGGGAAGGGGGAGGGTGAAGCACGAAATAACACTCTGGTTGTGGTTGGCGTGCACGAGAAGAAGCGCAATTAACACCGGTGTTCTAACAGCCATTCTGCAACTTCCTAGCAGTGTGTAATTTTGTGCGTGGGGAGAAAGTTACGGCTTGCCGCGCTCCAGAGGAACGAGCCAGTTCCACAGATCTGACCCTGATGACACGAGGGCTCTCTTCGGTTTGTTTACTCGCGAGAAGTTGTAGCTTCCTTTAATTACGCGAGCACGCACAGAGCAGAGGGGTAAAACGTTTCCCATCTCCTCATAAGAACGCAGAGCAGACATTGCTCTAAAAACTGTTCGAAAACCTTGTGCGAGTGCAGTCTACCTGCATTTAAAATCACTAAATATTCAACTCGATCTCTTCGCCTGATCTACCCAGATCTAAAACTCAAGGTCGGACTTACCACTAGGCCCGGGCCTACGGAGAAAATTTTCTAGGCGCAATTATAGCGAAGAGAACATGTGAAGAATTATCCATCACTGTTTTTAAATGTTCCAATATGGCGACCAGTAAACGTGTGAATGGGTTCAATTTTCACCTTTAGTATGATATATTATGGTTAACAGAGATTTTCAAACAACTGCCGTAAAGTTAAGAGCACAACCGTAGAAGAACATGTCTGGACACTCGCCTGGAAACTTGACCTCCTTGTCGTTTGACTGCAGTTCGCCTAGTTCGCGATAATGATGTACGTCTTTGGCGCTGCAATCAGGGCGGTCGGGCTCCAACTCCAACCACTTCCCTCCCACTAAGATAAACAATTTATCAAAACGTATTTTTTATCCATTTATGAAACGCTTCCCTCCCTCACAAATCTAAAGCATGGTTCCAGCAATCTTTATATACTTTACAATGTTAGCAATGGAAAAAAAGTGGACGGAGTTTGAACCTGACCGCCCTGACTGCAGCGCCAAAGACGCACAACGGTAACTTGATGAACTGCAGCCGAACAACAAGGGGGTCAAGCAAAATACGTTGTTAGATAGGCGAGTGTCCAGACCTGTTCTTCTACGAGCGTGGTTAAGAGAAATAATTATGTTATTACTGTTACTTTACATAGCGAGATGAGAGCAAACAAATTTTTAAATAATGTGGTGTTCAAGGATGCAAGTTGTTAACGAAGTATGGAAAACAGAGACTGCAAGGTCACTGAGACTCATGGGCCTAGGCCGCATATATGCATAAACCCGGCCCATGTCTACTCTACTCGGGAGCAGAGTAAATAGCCACCAGCAGACAAAAAACATGAAAGAATGTGTAAAAATTAAACATACTCAAGTTACAGCGTGTGCACACGGAAATAAAAAATATGTTTATGTTGGTTAGCCCTATGCATTTTCGTGCAGTATACATTACTAGTACACACTTTTAATGCCATATACTTACATTGGACCAGTACAAAAGGATAGTCTGCTCTATCCGAGCTTGGTCTACAACGACTGAAATGGAACAGCTTCTGCAGAATTTTACCGTAGTTTTTAAATATGCCGCCAAAATTCTACTCTGGGGAGTTTTCGTACGCACGAAACAAAAAACCGTTAAAAATCCAACCACTTATAACATAAGTCATAGAATTCTTAAGAAATTAAACGTGTAAATACAACCCCGTGCCTAAGGAGGTAAACTTAGTAATAGGACGGCGAAAATTAGCAACTCTTATAATTTTCTCCGTGTACATAACTTTTTTTTCGGAATGTCCGGAACATTTTACATCTTTCTACCCCCAAAACTGTCGAACCGTGAAAAATCAAACAGCTTTTTACGTATTTACGTAAGCTCCATTTCTATTAAAATATCATTACGATACATCAAGAAGTCAAGATACAGAGAATTAATTGAAATCACGTTTTTTTTATTTGAGGATGAACTTAAAAGAAATTCTGAAATGTCTTTTTTTATATCCCAACGGGTCAAAGTTACCGGGAAATTATTGTTGACACATTTTAAGGACCCTTAATTTTTGAATTTAGAAAAATATAAACATTAAGTAATATGCATTTTCATAAGCTTTCAAAAAAAATCCCTTCTTAGTGGGTGCCAACGGCGTAAGGAGAAGCCAGCGCCAAAATCGAATGTCTCTAGGTTCAGCGGTTTAAGCTGTGCGTTTATGAGCGAGTGAGTGAGTCACTTCATAAATACATACACACACATTCTGAGTACATCATATTTAGAGAATAAATAGCGTAGTAGGGTAAAAATTAATTGTGCCTATTTTCTTCGCCCTTTCTAGACAACAGACGGTCCCTTACAATGAGTAGATTGTAGGCTATCTTTTAGAGAAGATTATTTTAATTCCTACAGTTAATATTGTAACAAAACAAACCAGCAATGTTAACTATATTTCAACACAACGATGTATCTTACAGAAATACTTTTATTAGTGTATCTGGTTTTCATTCCTGTTACATATACGTCGTGGTATGTGTCTATATATGTATTCATTTATTGGATCTTGGTACATATGTATGAGTTCGAAAATTCCGACACCGTTTGACCAATCATAAAACTCGGCAACACATGAATTTTTTCACGGAGAAGAGTTTTTATGCAATCAATTTTACTGTAACTCTCCAGCTCGCCACTAGATGATGGCGCTGCAGCGCATCAACTTAGGGGAGAGGGTGGAGTTGAACAATTCAATCAATATGCACACACACGTAGGCTAGCCAACGTCTACTGGTTACTACTATTTTATGTTCACTCTAACTTTAGTTTTGAAATAAACAAATATCATAACATATATCGCACTTCGCTAGCTTTTAAACGGTTCAATTCGTGCAGCGCGCCGACGCACTATTTCCAACCGTCAGAATTGGTATCATAGAAAATAACAACGCGTTATCTATTTAAAGAATATTGCGTTCAAATTTCGTTCAGGTTATCGACAACGGAAACAAAAATTACATAAAAACTTGAAAATAATATCGACTTCATGTGCAATTACCGTATATTTCAAAATTCAATTGTTATCATCAATCCATGGCTAACGATCGTATTCAAATATTTTGGTACTGCCGAAACGAACATTTGGTACTCTATGCAGAAAAAAAAAAAGTCGTCAACAAAACGAGCGATTAAACTACTGCAAAGTCCTCTAGGATTAGTCTGTACTTCGTTTCGGAAAAATCACATTTGGTAAAACACCAAACAATCCGTCGATAATTCACGTCACATACTCGTTTTGTTTTGCAAAGAATAAAGTTATGTGGAATTTTTATTCGTGACTTAATAAACTTCACCGCAGTTTGTTTAGTAACGCAGACATTATATCCACGTATCGAAAATCATGCAACACAGTTCCACTGTTCACGTACAACGTCACATAACCTAATCCCTAAGTCCACCACGTAAACATTCCGACGACATGACAGAACGAAATAGATCAAGGAATTTTGGTGCAGACAAACCGGAACGGAAAATGGATGTAGGCCTGCGAAAAAATCATTCGCAGTGGCCACAACATTGACGTTTTAATTTTCAAAGATTCTTTGAGAATATACAATATTAGATTTGTCTGTAGTATTTCCGACAAATTTTTACAGTGGTCAGCGCTTAACATCGAGGTCTTCAGCGCTGGTGAGGGGTGGCATGAGGTGAGTATGGGTCGGCGCCGGAATGAAAGGGCGGGGAAACGGAAGATCCCCGAGAAAACCCGCCCACCAATGACATCGTCCGGCACGATTCCCACATGCGAAAATTCGGGGACCGACCCTGCTGGGAATCGAACCCGGATTACCTTGGTGGGAGGCGAGTGGTCTGACAACGCGGCCCCTTTTAGAGTGGTAATTATTACTGAACTAAACTTTTGGTATTTTCATAAACAATTATAAGAGTGTATCGCACATCTCTAAATGCTGACAAGTTTACCAAGAAACTCGTACGTTACCAGTGCGTCAGATGGTAAGGCCCTAAATACACGATGCCCAAAACCGTAACAGTTTTCATGTCATTATCTGTTTCGGTAACCCTTTTCTCTATGGTAACAGAAAATGGGCATGAAATCTGCTACGTTTTGAGCATAGTATATTTGGAGCCTTAATAAATCGTTAATGAAATGTACTAAAATACGTTTGCAGCGTATGTTAATCTAAATATATATAATGAAGTGTCCTAACTTACACACTCACTCACTCGCTCATCAACGCACGGTCCAAACCGCTAGATCTAGAACCATGTAATTTTGAAGGAAGCTTCCCCATGACCTGTAAGCACCCACTAAAAATGGATTTTTCTAAATTCGATAATTAAGGGGTGAAAAGGGGTAAAATGTGTTTTCAAAGAATCCCTGATATCTCATTAACCGGGAAAGTTATCATAATTTTTTAACTTCACAATATTGCACAAAGAAAGTCATATTTGCGAATTTTTCGATTTTGTGAAATTCGAAAATTAAGGGGGTGAAAAGCCGTAAAATGTGTTTTTCATTCATCTGTGATTTCTCCTAAACCATTTCAGACAGTGAGGTGATTTTTTCTTTAAAATTATGCTTAAGTAAATATATAACAAGTAATTTTAGAATTTTTCGAAATTCGTCCTTGAAAGATCTTAAAAAATTTAACTTGTTTTTAATTAATCCCACTTACCTCCTAAACCAGTGAAAATATTGAAATTGTTTTTGCTTTAAAATAAATCTTACGTAAATATCACAAAAGTAATTTAAGGATTTTTCGAAATTCGTCCTTGAAAGCTGTTTTAAAAATATCATGTGTTTTCAAATAATTATTTGTACCGCTTATACCCGTTGAGATATCGAGATGATTTTTGATAAACATGAAGCTTGTATAAATATCTACAAATCAAATTCAGGATTTTATGAAATTCGAAAATTAAGGATGTGAAAAGCAGTAAAATGTTACAGTCTCCCGAAAAAAGAGAATGATCACGGAGAAATAATTCAACAGTTGTTTCTTTTTGCCAACCTACTCATAAATAAAACCTCTTTCACGGCCTGTATTTAAGCATTCTCAGGTATTGTATAAAGTTTGTGGTTTGGGAGGGGTGGGGATACGGGTTCGTATCCCGTGCAAGACTTTGCGATGGGAATTACTACGACATCATACGAGAACATTGCGCGCGATCTTTACACGGAGCTAAGACAATTTACAGTTCACTGTTATTGAGTACGCTAGCTGTTTAATGCCTTCATCACATATTTTATCCAGAGTTACTGTTTACATTACATAATTTCACGCGGGCAAAGCCGCAGCCGGCCAGCTAGTATTACATATTTGTTGATAAAACTTTCTTATTAGGTGATGGAGTGGTAAATTTATGTGTACACGACAGATAACAAAGATATCTGTCTTGTGCAAGATCGCAGAACATCACCGACGGAAGCCAATGAACAAGTATGTTTATAATTTGCTGTTTATTCTAAAACTCAGGTAAGAGTGAACGGAAGGCAGAAATGTAATAAATTTACTAACGTACGTATACTTCAGGGTCTTGGCTTTACTATAACTGTAAGCTTAATGTTGCCGTGCGTGTGTTTTGTTTTGCGGACTCTGGGACAACCTGTATGTACTCTCTCTCTCTTCTACCGCTGTCTCCTCTACTCGGCTCTTCAGTCTCGTCACGAAGACACGTGCCTGAGCAGCGAGCGTGTTTGGCCTCACTGTTAGCATACCCGACTAGAGCCTAGGAGGTCGCGAGGCCTCAAACCCGGCCAGCCGCACCAGCTACACGTGGCACAAGACACGTGGCTTAGATACTGCTTTGACTCGGCAGCACTGAAGAATTAAGTCTTAACACTTTATGCCGTAAGACACAGGATCAGTTGTGGCTCAAGGGTTGTTGGCAGGTAGGGAACAAGTTGCCTAGAACTGAACACGTTTTCTCGCGCCGTATACCGATAGCCAGGAAATATCTACTGGCTACTTATTCTGACCAGTCAGTAATAAGGGGCACCTACATATCAGCATGTTAGTGGCTGTAGCGTCAACCAGCGCATAACCCTATACAGTTCTCTGCAACTTGTGTCCTCCCTGGCAATGGAGCATTTAATAGGCTACTGTGTTAAGCGTCGCCCTTGGTGCTGTAAAACCCCAAAGCCTAAAACATGCAGTGTTACCAGTTAAGGTTGGTAAAGCACGTCAGTACCTCTACGCTTGCTTACTTACCAGTTATCTCACCACCTTTATGAGCAAGACGCACGACTTTGCGTCGGCCACTTGCTTGAACGAGAATTAAAGCATCGACACTAGTTTTATGACACTGTAATAAAGATAAGAAGAAAGCTATGTGCCTACAACAGTCTGCAAACAAAATTTAGCATATGTAACTAATTCTGAACACATCCAGTTTAGGCCTTTTCATAATCAATAAAGTTATATAATTCTTTGGGTTTAATGCAACGGTAAATATATATGCTATTTTTGCGAGTCAAATTTTAAAATACTGAAAGAGAGCTGAAATACCAAAACCATTACATAGAAATGTTGGAAATAGTTAGTACTATAAAACCTTTTTCTTTTTTCAAAACGTAAATTTCTAAATTTTAACTGATCATCAATCTAATTACATTTTCTTAAAGTCAATAACTAACCAAAATTATCAAAAATCTTATGTTTTGCGAAAAATATTAAGCTATGTATAGAGATGGTGTAATTCCGTGAATTCAATGACCTGCATGTTAGAATCAAATACCATATGCATACTCAAGCCCTGTCTACTAGTTCACTGACTGCTGTTCCACTGAGTAGCAGCTAGTGGACAAATGGTCGCTACTTGAGTATGCATAGGGTATTTGATTCTAACATGCAGGTCATTGAATTCGCGAAATTTCACCATCTCTAGCTATGTAGTACAAACAATTTCCGAAATTTCTATGTAACGGTTTTAAGATATATACTCCCTTTCTGGATTTAAAAAATAAAACTTACTAAAATAATATAAATAGTCACCGGTAACCTTAAATGAGACATTAAAACTCGCCATGTTTTGCCACCACTGCAAATATACAACCTTCTCTTTATAATCATGCGTTTTCTGCCAAACCTACGCAATG
>PNEQ01076823.1:21300-41300 GCA_003012365.1 Medauroidea extradentata | reverse complement strand
GTTTTGATATTTTAGCGGAAGGACAGAGAAGAGTAATTTTAAGTAATGTGGTGTTGGAAATTGGAAAAGAGCGCGAGTTGTTAGGAGAGATACTGCAATGCAACTGAGACTCACGTGTCCTGTATGCGGAAATCCAGCCCTGCCCACATTGCCGATACTTTGTACCACGCATGTGCAAAGTCAGTAGCGACGGGGTGAGTTAGGAACTGCGAACCTCAAACTAGTAGTCATGGGTTTTGTAAGTTTGGCGGTTTTGGCAGATTTTTTAAAAATAAAAACTAATTTCTTCGTGACATTACAATGGTGTCATTCTACAGCTGAATACTAAATTATTTCATTTTGATCGTTTGAATAGTTTTTACTTTGAAAAAGTAGCGAAAGTACTCAAATCGTTACTTTCACATGCGCTTGCACGAAAACCGAAATCTATATTTTTGGGGGGGAGGGGGGTAAAATTAGTATAAATGTAATGCGTAAGAGTTATACAGTGTTTGGTACAATTATAAATTAACGAATTTTTGGTGCAGAGCAGCCTTAACTCAAATTTATATATAGGGTTATAAAATGAATCTGAGGTGTCTATTCTGCCATTTGTACTGCAAATTTTGTTTGTATTGTAACTTACATTATACAAAATTGACAGAAATGTTTCATAAGTAGTGTCAAGATTTTAATAATGTTATACGAAAACGAGTACAAAATAAGGTATAGGTGCTTCCATGAAAGGTGGAGTGAGAAGATTTTACTGTCTTAACAACGACGTCTTAATGGCGCGGTCTACGGCACTTTTTGACATCATATTTTAATTTTTATATGTGTACGAAATATTTTTTTAATACTTTAGGCATAAATTGTGAGTAAATTTCGCTCTTATTAAATTTTTTTTTATCTCTGATACATGGTCTTGTTATATAAAAATATTTGTATTTAATTAAAATTCTGTAATTATTTAAATTTAAGTTTCAAACTTCAGCAATTTTTAGTACTAAAACATATATATATATATATATATATATATATAATATAGGAGACATTGTGGCCTACAACATCGTTATTCACTGAACATGTTTTCAACTTGGCAAATAAGTAGGTTTTAGTGGCGTTCATGAAGCCATAAACTGCAGACTTAGTCATTTACAAGTCATTACGCAAAAAAAACCTATGAAAGATAAAAATTCATACTAGTAAAATTAGGTCAATTTTGGTCCAAAAAAAATCTAGTATAAACATAAAAATATGATTTTGAAAAGTTACGTAGACCGTACTCTTTAAGAACCGATGAGGGTAGCAGTAAGGTGATGGAACAACACTACATCTAGGCCAAAGCCAGGATTCGAACCCAGGTCCTTTCGCACCGTTGACAGGTGCCTTAACCGACTACGCTACGGAAGCCAGCTGATTACATCAATCTCGGACCACAACAGCCCACTTATAGGTCGTTCGGAATTAAGTGAGCATTAAAAAATTAACCTTTGCAAAATATAACTAACCGGCACTGCATATAATACAGCATTAACTATAGTTCCATTACAGATCGTGTGGCTGGCAGCGAAATTACATAATATAGTCCTATGTATTTTCCTATTTAAACAAAACCATATTGAAACAAAAGCAACCGAAATCGACATAACTGAATTTTATATAAGCAATATTTTTTATCATATATGTAGGCCTATAGATTCGTACTGATTTCACAATTTATCTTACACGCGCAGTCATCAAGTTATGTGTCCAGAGAGATAAGACATTTCCCGTCGTTAGCTTTTACGTGCGGAAAGATACGAATTTGTTGAAAATAGAACTTTAGTAGGTTTTTTTGAGTGCTCACTTTACTCCGAACCGCCTATAGAAATACAGCACCACTGAAATGGTTTTTTTTCAGCCATTTTTAGGCAGAAGTATTTCCCATTTGTCCCGGCTTATTTAATAAAAGGAACATTTCCTGTAGGTAACTGAAACGTTATTTGTAAACTAAAGCATTGTTACAGTTCTGAAAACGATTGCATACGATTACACGAGGAATCAGGACGTTCCAAGGTAGGCACTGCTGCACTTGTTTGCGTGAACGTGTCTCATTAAGGAATTTATTTATAAAAAATAACCCAAACCATATTCCTTCTTTCGTGTTCATTTCTCGGTTCGTCGGCGGAAAGCGTTTACAAATTATGTGTGCAGCATAAATCACAATGTATAAGCTTTCACTTCGGGCATGACATTCCACCGTGAAATACCATCCATGTTCGCTGAGATTCGAAGCTTTCTCTGAAAATATTTTGCTGCAAATGAGAGAAATAAAACTCATTGTTTTAAAGCCTTTAATTTGTACTGTACAGGATCAAAATGTTATACATAGAAGAATTACACTTTTATGGTAACATCATAGAAATCTGAACAATTATTGTTAAGTTGCGGTCACAACCGTGTTTGCGATAGTAACTCCCTCAATCTCTCGACTCTCTCGTGTTAAGGGGTATGGAAAAGTACGATGTTGACGGGACGACCGGACTACTCAGTTGTCAATAAAATTTGAATTACTCATCAAAATTCTATGACATATTTTTGCCGAGTAGATATTTTGTCAGCGGACGATTATTTATGTAGCACTATGCGGTAGTATGCTTTAATTGAAAAGAAAAAAAAATTAAATACTGTTTTCAGAAAAATAATTTCTTGAAACCACAAAATCAATAACAATGGAAAACTGCCATTTTTATAATTCGTAATATGATAATATATAGACCTATATAGTAACTGAATTTCAAAAATACTCCAGTTTTTATTTGAAAATAATTTTGCTATCCGAAAATCTCTGCGCGAGAGTGTGGGTGTTGTGCTGAATATAAATATTTGTAATGGAGATAGCAAAATTCGTAACTCGACAAGTCGATCGACGTTAACGATTTGTAGACAACGGTGGGAAAACGCGGCATGGTGATACAAAGAGATGTACCGGCACGTCAAAGGCTTGCCGACGGGAAGCACAATGGTGAGTAGATCTTCAGTTGATTGCGTTGACGAGCAACTTCCAACTTTCCCAGCAGGCACAAACCACGTACGACAGCTGTGACACTACTCTGCGGGGTGTAACTGTCGCTTCCAACCACTTCCAAGCCAGATTGCATCATCAGACTCATGCTTGAATGACATGCATGTTCAGGGCGGTTCCAAGATACGTATCTAAGCCCGATGGCTGCAGCTAAGGTTAATTCTACTACAGGTTAGAAAGATCGATGTTAAAAGTTCCGCACATGGAAAATTTCTGCCGCTTGGGCGCTGGTATGGGTAAGGGGTGCAAACTGCACAGAAAAAAATTATTTTGTGGTAACTACAAAATACTTTGTGGGTATTCACCTTGCAAAATTTATTTTTTTGGTTACCACAAAAACATTTTGTTGACACCACTAAAGTTTCCTGGCCATCACAATATTATTTTGTGGTTACTACAAAACAATTTTGCAGGGAAGTCCTCCTACAAAATTTTTCTTTCTGTGTGACCAATCATAGAGCTTACCTGAATGTTAAGTTACATAAATTTGATAACTTAAAACGCGAATATTGTATATTTTCACTTCAAAATTAGGTTAGATTACTTCTGTCATTTCCAAGCCTATTTAAATTTAAGTTTACTATGGTTTCGTATTTTTCTGGACCCTTAGCGATAGCAGGGAAACTAGCGGCAGAAATTTTCCCAGTGCCAATTCTCCCATAACACATTTTCTTTTCAACCTGTAGTAAAATTAACCTTACCGCAGCTAACTTCTTTTTCCACCGACGAATGCTCACCAGTTTTGCCAAAATATGCGGCATTACATAAAACGTGTGCGATTACAAGTGGCTAGTGGAATTTCGAGTGGAATGTATGCCTGTGTGGAATTTGTATAGAAATTCTTAATTTGAAAATAAAAATCCCTTTTTTATACAATTTTATCATTTATAGGCATAGTAAAATGCACAGCAATTAAGAGTTATAACTGAACATCGAAGTAAAGGCTAAACAAGCTTTTTATTCCCTAGGCGATTCACTTCTTGCTGAATATTTAGGTGAACTCGCTTTGTCAAGTTGCCAGCATAGTACGTATGTAAAACAAGAACCAGTTCAATTTCCAGTGGGTTTTTCACCGTGTGTGTAATTGTGTGGAATTCGGTTGCGGTGTTTGCGAATTTTGAGATGGTTCATCTGGCAACACTTATGCTCACTCAAGTACGACCGACTCTGGCAAATGGAATGGACTTGAGTACGCTAGTCTCAGTAAAGTAAACATAAATTTAGCACCATACTCCTTTGTTTCTACTGGTTTTTAGAACATATATATTTTTTAATTTAAACGAGAGCAGGTATCATAAATCTATTTGGAACTTTTGTTTAAAGTGTCTTCTGCCGTGACAGCTAATTTTTCAAGACAAGAAAATATACGGTTTCGACTAATAAGCGAAAAAAAATTTCTTTCGTTATATAATTACCTACAACCATAGTATTAACTGTCTTGAAACTCGCACTAGAGAGGTCCCGGGTTCAATCCTCAGTTCAAGCCATCTTGATTTCGGTTTTCCATGGTTTTCCGAAATCGCTCCAGGCGAATGCTGGGGTAGTTTCTTAACAAAGGCCATGGCCGATTCCTCTCCTAGATCTTGCCATTGAAAGAAAACATCTTCAGACAAGGAAGAAATAACATTGTTAAGAACCCGTGTTACTCGTTATGTTAATTTTTTCTTAATTCCTTCCAGATTAAAATTTTGGCAAGAATTAATAGAAAACATTTTAATAGGGACGTTGCTAATTACTTTACCTTTCATTAAGTACATTGTATTCGAAAAAATTAAAGCGTAACTATGATATAATTAAGTTAATTGTAATTTTAAGATAAAAATTCTCTCTCGCCAATATAAACACTAAATAACTTCCAGTAACGATCTCATCCAAAAATACGCAACTAATAGTAAAAAAGTAATGTTTATATGAATAAGCAGTGACAGTTATTCGTCACATTCTTCATTTATTAAACAAAAACGAATATTATTAACAAAACAGATAACGTAGCCTCTTAAGGGCGCGATACACGTCAGTTTTCAACGTCTTTATTTATTTTTGTATTTGTACCAGATATTTTTTTCTTATTTCAGACATAAATTGTGATTAAATCTTCCTCTTAGGAAATTTGTGTATCTCTGATAGTTCTTGCGTATTGAGTCGTAAACGTCAAAATTTGCACTTGACGGTTTTACGCAAGCCACTAAAACCAACTGACATACCAAACCGATAAAATTTACAGTGTATAACAATGTTGTTGGCTGTGATTTGACACATATAGAAACCAAAAAGTATATATTTTGAATTTTTTTTTAAATTGTTTAAATTTTATAATTTCAATTCGAAATTCAGCATTTTTTATTAAATACAAAAGTAGTATATTTGTGTTTTTATATATGTCAAATCATAGCCTACATCATTGTTATAAACTGTGAATTTTTTCGGTTTGGTATGTTGGTTATAGTGGTGAACATAAAACCCTAAAGTGCAAAATTTGACGTTTATGACTCATTGCGCAAATACTATGAGAGATTCACAAATTTCCTAGTAATAAGCTTAAATTAAAATTTGTGTCTAAAATAAGAAACAAAATATCTGGTACAAATATAAAAATAAAAAAAAAAGACGTTGAAAACCGAGGTGAAACGCGCCCTTAAGACACCAAAACACTTTCAAAGTCCTTCAACACGGTTTAAACGGCATTTCCAGATTGCCGTATTTCAAGATGTACAAACCGGACGTGTGCGAAACTCCGATGTAAACGTGCACTGAACTTAGCTACAGACTTTTCCCTATAAAATTATATGGTCAACGCTTGAAGTCCCGTAGTAAAAATGTGTCGGCGGGAAGCTTGCGCACTTGTTCAGCGTTTGACTTGTTAAGGCAATGCGTGCATCTCGCTTAGTTTGTGCCTTCGTGGTGCAACATTCATACATAGGCAAGACTTCAGCTGACACTCGATTTTATTGTAAAGTGTACCCGCATAGTTTAGTTCAGCCTTCACAAAGGGCTTCTGAAGTGGACCTGCATGGTTTACTTCAGCCTTTACAAAGGGCTTCTGAAGTGGACCTGCATGGTTTACTTCAACCTTTACAAAGGGCTTCTGAAGTGGACCTGCATGGTTTACTTCAGCCTTTACAAAGGGCTTCTGAAGTGGACCTGCATGGTTTACTTCAGCCTTCACAAAGGGCTTCTGAAGTGGACCTGCATGGTTTACTTCAGCCTTTACAAAGGGCTTCTGAAGTGGACCTGCATGGTTTACTTCAACCTTTACAAAGGGCTTCTGAAGTGGACCTGCATGGTTTACTTCAGCCTTCACAAAGGGCTTCTGAAGTGGACCTGCATAGTTCACTTCAGCCTTCACAAAGGGCTTCTGAAGTGGACCTGCATGGTTTACTTCAGCCTTTACAAAGGGCTTCGCCTGTTGGACCCTCATGGCTTGAAAGTCGCCCATTGGTGGTTGGCACGATCGGAACCATCTGATGCAATGGCGAAGACCATGTGAAACAGCATGCTTGTTTGAAAAAATCCAAAATTGTTTTCGGTGTTGAAAGGCTGTGATAAATTTGAAATGAGAGACTCTAAAACTGGCGGACAAAGCCGACGACGACGGCTCGGAAGAAGAGTGGTTGAAGTGCGCGTGCAGATATAGTTCGGCTGGGCCAAGTCTTCGCCGCTTGCCTGCGCGACAATGGTCGCTTCACGCCACCCCATTAATAATTTCGAGGCGCTTATGAAAATTCACCAGGGTAGGTCAGCCAAAAATTCAAGTTGTTGGTGTATGGAATATTATCCCAGGTAAGTTTACCCGTGTTTGAAATTTCCACTGATGGCCTCTCGACTAACTACTACAACTAATGTTATATTTGAATTAAACAAAGTATGTTTATAAGGAATGCACTGTGGACGTAGCATTTAAAAAATATTTATCATGTGGATAATATGTAAATTTTTTTGGATTCCCATAATTTTATAACCTTGAATAGCATCGCAGGGTTTAACAAATCCTGGTGGCCGGCAAAACCTGGTCACGTGACCGAGATAACCTACCCTACTCCACGGAGTGAACACCTAAGGCGATCCGGGTTCGATTCCCGTCGGGGTCGGTTCCCTGATTTTTGCACGTGGTAATCGTGCCGGACGATGCCGCTGGTCGGTGGGTTTTCTCGAAAGTTTCCTGTTTCTCCCGCCCTCTAATTCCGACACTGCTCCATACTCACCTCATGTCACCCCTTACCACCGCCGAAGAACTTCGACGTTGAGCGCTGACCAAAATCTCCCACTCACTCCACAGAGTGAATTTTCATAAGCGCCTTCGACCGACCACTCGTTCGTTTTTTCCCTTCCTATGGGAAATTCTTATCCGGCGTAATCGGCGGAAGTGTCTGGCGCTGCCCTCGCTCCCACGCGCACGGTGGGCCACGCCCCTCGACTTCGCTGGCCCACGCGGGACTGTACAAGCCCCGCGCCCCATTCATGTGTGGCAACAGTCGTTTTCACTCGCATATCTAAAACAAGCTTTAATTTTTATACATTTCAAATGCGAACTCTCAAGCTAAAATATTAAAACAATAATGTTGGAAACATTTCACGTGGATGTCGCGCAGTAAATTTTGGATGTACAAGAAACTGGCGTTGCCCTCCGCTGATATTGCTTAAGTGTACGTTAAGAAGGACTTACTTATTACTTCCCATTGAGACTTGGGCATATATTGCCGCATTTAGTGGGTGTTGATTAGGGTAGACATATCATTATATTAACACATTGCTTTACTGTTCCTGTCGTCTTCAGTGAACAGTAAGAATAGCACAAGTCTCATCATATCTTTATATGTCTTGTGGCCTTCTTACCAACCACCAAAGATTTAAAAGTCACTACATCAGCAAATATATCATTTTAAAATCTCACACTAAGTAAAAAACAACAATAGTTTCTTGCAGTATTTTCTGAATACCTAAGTAATTTCTTCCTCCCGATATCTACAATGAAATAACCGACAGAGCCAAGCTCTCTGTCTCTATTGCTTTCGAGGATTTTATAAGCTTAAACAGGAATAGGTACAGTCTAACCCAAATATGTTAGGCATATTTGTTTAAAATGGCTTTCGCCACGATAGATAATTTTTTACGAGATAAATTGACGCGATGAGAACCAGAGTGGCCTTACCCACTTTTTTGAGACAATGAGTTAATGGCAGAAATAGACCAAGAATAATTTATATTTTGCTGTGCCAAAATTTTCTAAGCATGATCTTGTTACCCAAATAGCACTAGTGGGGCTAACTGTTCTGGCACTTTTGAATTCCAAGAAAAAGTGAATGCCAGAATGGCATAACATAATATTGGGTTAGGTCACTCTGGTTCTCATCGCATCAATTATAGATGTCAAGGAATGAAAATTCTGTTAATTACGTAACTAGCTAAACTATAGTTTAGCCCTACTCACTGTCTTGAAAAAAAAAAAACATGGAAAAATGATTATAACAAACTGGCAAACGTATTTTTCATATCTGTTCTAGTTTATGTTTAATAAATTACAATCGCGTAAATAGCAGAAACAGGCGAGTACGACAGCAACGATTGTTTATATTATTTACTCCCACTTTTATGGACAGTATACTGTTGGCGAGTGAATGACCTCGTGCCCGATTTTGATCCAGATCCTCCTTGCTAGACGAATTCTCGCATGAGAGGTCGCCATGTCGCATAAATTTTGCCTGCATCTTGCTATATGTAAAATATACTTAAGCAATCTTCGTATTTGTGAAAATTGGCGTCAACGCCTGTAACTGTACGTCTTAAATGTAATAACGGATAGCTACGATTCATATTGGCTGCGGACAGCAAGAAATAGTACTGTACATCGACTAAAATATGCGCTGAATTTGAAATATAAAAGTGTGTGCCCTGTATGTAAAATGAGTGAGTGGCCAAGTACTGTACGTCGCTTAGTAACGAGGTCTTTATTGCTGATGTGTAGGGACCCCTGTTATTCGCGAAAAGAAATTTGCCCCACTTTGTTTCCGTGCCTTACGTGCACATCTGCAATTCTGCTTCGTGGTCAGTGATTGGATATTTCAACTGTCGTGAGCCTTGGGCTTCTACCGGTAAATCACAGACGTGTGTTGTTGCAGGAACGTTATTGTAATTGGCTCAGTCAAATAAGATACTGCTCTTCACACAGTCACGCTGCCAATAACCATGAAGCAGAATAATTGTAGATGTGCACGTAAGGCATTGGAACAAACTGTGGCAAAAGTCTTTTCGCCAAAAACAGGGATGGTGGTCATGGGCGCATCCAGGATTTTGACTTGGGGAGGGCACAATACCTAATAAAATACAAATTCTGCAGACGTCAGGGCGGGTGGATGTCGAAAAACTCTCTTACATTTACACCGGTTCTGAAACATGTAAACACACTTTGCTTGCAATAGCATCTCGACACACACGTACTGTAACTTACTATTAGTAGGCCTACTCATAATAAAAATTGGAAAAATTCTTCTCTTTTGGCGGGGGGGGGGGGACACTTGCCCCTAGTGCCACCACCCTGGGTGCGCCCATGAGGGGATAACTTGATGTGAATATGTAGACACAAAGTAGGTTCAACGTAGAGTGATGATGGGGGGGGGGGGAAGTATCCCGAGGAAACCCGTACAATAACGGCAATGTCCACTACGTTTCCTAATTGCGAGAATCGGACGTATCCCCGCCCCCTGGCACCTTCCATTCCACGGAGGTCGAACCCTGACCAGCTTGCGTTGGGAGTCGAGTGGTCTGGCCACTGTTCGTATGTAAACACGTGCACTGTGCTTAAGTAGTGTAAATAATGAAACACTTATTTAAAACTGCAATTCAAGATACAAACAACAGGCGGACGTCACAAAAAAAGGCAGACGAAAGGCGCTTATGAAAACTACATTGGAGCCACTTGATAGTGAGTACTTAGGTCAAGAACGTCATGCAATAAAGATCCACCGGCCCTCAAGAACTTAACATTCAACTCGATCTCGTCAAATGCTGTAACGCGGTCTGAGTGCATTTTCACGGAAAATACGATGTTGGATAGTAATATTTTTGTTGAACGAGATGTCTGGAGCAGTTTATCACGTGAAAATGTCTCCAAAGAACGTAATTCAGGCATACAAAAAATTATATAATTAATAATAGTTAGGTGTTTTAAACTATTTTGCAATATATTGCTACACACATTTTTGGTGTTAGCTCCAGCCCTTTAGTGCAGTATACATTACTAGTACGCAACTGTATTGGTATATACGTATATTGTATTAGTATAAACGGTTATTCTGCAATGCTGGTTTAATAACACAGGTCAGCCAAATCGGCGACTTAAATTACCGCTTCTGCAGATTTTGCCATAATAAAAAAAAAAAAAAAAAAAAAGTCTCTCCAGACTAGGTCTGTACAGAAAAAAATCTTTAAGCATCTAATGACTGGGTAGATCCAGTCACGTGACCAATACTACCGAGTAGATTACACCTACTACGTTTTCATAAGCGCCTGAAGACAGCGGCACGAGTAACGCCACGGGTTGTTTCTCACTGCCCGAAACTTAATTCCGTAGCCGTCATCCTCACGTTCAATTAGGAGGGGCAGGCTGATACTATAATTATACACGTGCATGAACCCCGCACCCACCTGCTGTTCTCTGGCGGGAAGTGAGTGGGTGTCGGCCCAACAAGGTCGATACCAAGCTCCGAGACACCGCGACCGGACGGCTAATTAAACTCCATTTAATTTTCCTGAAAGAGGTTCGTAGGGGCGTGGCCGGAGACGGACGGATGTCGGGGGGAGCTGGGTGAGGGGAGAACAATATAAAGGAAGAAACGAGGGGAAGGGGGGGTTATAGAAGAGGAGTTCCCGGAAGTCACGTGCGCCTCCAGAGGGGGTGTGCTCTAGACGACCACGGTGGAGATACCATGAAGATTCCCACCCACATTGCATCGCCTGGAACACAAACACGAAGAGGCCAACCTATGAGGAAAGAAGAACGTGGGTATACAAGGGGAGGGGAGGGAGACTACTCGAATCTAATTAAATATCTCCCCCATGTCAGCGGATAGGACACTTCTCCTGGGAACAAACGAAGAAGGGTAGTGGTGTTTCCCACGAGAACTTCCGTGCCGGCCCCTCGTTGACAGTCGTCACGCCGATCGAACCAGTGGACGTGTCAAACGATAAAAATAAAGCAAAGTAACATTTGTGTGTAGCAGCTGGAACTGTGCCGCACTTTCGGCAATCGTCGGAAATGCTCGGGTTTGTCGCCCCTTCCATTTTCCCGGACACTGAAATAGTTATGATTTAGTTGGACCTAGCGCATGAGTTGCGCTGTATATCGTGGTTTGAAAGTGTTTAATTGAAGTCTGTTTACCTCATAAAGATACATTTGCCGTATTCGCTTAGTGTCTCTTGCACCACAATATATGTAATGTATACGAAATTTTGGCCCTCTAAATACGCCTCTTCGAAAAAACCTCTACTAAACATGAAGGCAAGAAAAGTTTTAAAAAATTACTCTATTTTGTATAAATTGGCTTCGAGAAACTACTATTTTTAATCAGCATATTAGCAGTCTTTTACGCACCGTGTCCATTTAAAGGGAATATTTATTTAAGACGCAATACTCCTATAAAAAGACGAAGTTAGGGAATGTAAAAATTTACTGACTGGCAGGTTTACCTTTTAGCTTTTACCTTTTATCTCTCTCTTTCTCTCTCTTTCTCTCTCTCTCTCTCTCTCTCTCTGGGCATGTGGAGAATCTTTAGAACATATTATACTTCGTACACATGCCAGATTGTCTCTCTACCGTTCACTACAGTAAGAACAATCTTACTTCTGGCGGTAATTAAACATTATAACAATCCCAAATGTAACACAATAATGGTATACTTATGGGAATAATTTTCATCTAATCGTGATTATGTAATTTACTTAGACCAAAAATATTTCGTAATAGAGGCAGATCCTTGAATCAAGAATCAATACGAAATCAATTAGAAGAGGTTTTGATTCTATCGAAAAAATAACAGCAGATTATATATCTCCAACTGAGTGACATTTCCCTCCGCGTGGCACCCGCTCTAGATCTACTAGAGAAGCAATTGCTTGTGGAATGGGTTGGTAAGACAGACAGTTCTGAACAGTAGTCTCCGCAGACCTTGGCTTTGCAGCTACTCAACCGTAGCTCTAGCAGTCCGGATTCCGACGCAATTAACTGACCCGACCACCGTTAACTTTTAATTGCGACATTTGAAAGTATAATACCCGAACGTCCACGCAAGGCAGTTGGAAATTTCCTTCGCTACCGCCTCGAACTAGAGAAAAAAACAGCAAGGATGTTACGAATAAGAAAAAACTATAGGCATATATACAAGTTGTCCAGAAACAAACGCATAAAAACATACCACGTGAATCCTGGACTGAACTAGAGACGAAAATATTAGTGGGAAAAACTTTGTATAATTACATTTTACGTGCACAGTGTGGCAACATAGCACTGCAGTTAGTCCACTCTTGCGCCCACATATATCTTACCACTACTGTTCTGACCTGCGTATTAACATGACGCTTGTCGGATATACTATTTGCATAGCATTACTGAAAATATCAACCGCATTGAACTATGCGCTAATAATAACAATAAAGAAATTGCATCGGTGGTTTCGCGTCAGCACCGACAAAGACATGAAAGACACCGCGAAATAAGGTTCGTTGCACAAACAACCAATAACAGAGATTATAATCGCTCTACATTAAAGGCACTCAACATTTCACTGTTGCGCTCTATCCATTTGTGTGGTTAACGATTATGCCAGGACAGTTTAATCCGTGGGTCAGTTATCTACACGAGGTATTTTTATCATAAAAGTTTCCTTTTACCGAAGGTATAGCACGCGGAAAATAAAAACATCAAAGAATTTAATTAACAAAATAAAAATTAAAAGTTTTTTTTAAATGTGACTTGGGACTATAAACAAAGACGAAGCGTGCTACTTTTGTGAGGTCATCTTTTATTAAAAAGTGATTTAAAAATATATTTTCTGCTTGGCCGTAAATGAAATATTAATTAGTGTAGTAATACACCGAAATTCTACGTTCAAAATGAATTTAACCATAATATTAAAACTGCTTAAACAGTGTATAAAGAATAAAAGCCAAAGAAATTTTCCTTTTTAGAGAGATGGTGAAGTGTTAATTTGGTTAACTTCCGTTGCAACAACGCTTCCAGTGTATTCATTTTACAGCTACAAAAAAAAAAAAAAAGGCTCCTACTACGCTCTTCAAATAATTGATGTACACACAAATCAGTTTTTTTAAACGAAACTATTCCACGTGCGCACATTGTGCCAATGTACCAAAAGAAAAAAAACATTGTACTAGGGCAGAATGTTATTGTTAAGACACCATGCTCACTAAAAACACTGTTTCTAAGCCACCCAACAAAGCTAAAAACGGCCTTTTCAGGCTGCCGTACTTTAAAATGAACCAACTGTTTGTAAATGAAACTGAGTTTAAAAAACGCGTGCTGAACTTTGATACAGACTGTTAATGCTTTAAGTCCTAAAGTAAAAACGGATCGGCGGGCATTTTGCTCGCTAGTTTAGTGCTTGGTTCGTTGTGGCAATGTGGCATTTGATCTGTGCGTCAAGTTCGACCTTGCAGCTTCGTCGCTTCTAAACCTCGAACGTGCAGCTAGGCGGCGAACTTAAGAACATATTTTCAACTTGCTCGTTATAAATTACTACAACACAAATAGTTGTATATCGCCTAGACTCATCTTGTATAGTAAGATATTTGTGTTTAACAACACATACGGGGCTTTGCAATTTTCTCCAAGTTAGCGGATGAAAAAAACTAAGTACATATCCAAGGCTCATATTGTTCTTGAAATAAGTACAAAAGATGGCAGCCAGATGAACGCACTCTCCTGGCAAAATATAGCGTGTCTAGAAACTACACAATAATCACACCACGCGTATCCTGGCCTACATTGGAGACGAAAATGTTTGTGGCAAAATGTTTTACGATGACATTTTACATGAACAATACGACAACGTAGCACTGCACTTAGTCCCCTCTTGCATTCCACAGATATCTTACTACTACTGTTCTGACCTGCATATTATGGGTGCAGGTTCAAAGCCCGAGCAGTCCAAACACGATGCCTCGAGATGATGGTTTATCGCGGGAAAACTTCGACTGTTTGCTGGGTTTCAACGCACGTTCAGTTTATGAGCTTTCACTTGTATGTAAAGCTGTTGCCCTATTTGACTAAGCCGACAAGAATCCCGCTATTGTAATATTTGATACCGGTTGTTGGTCTGCAGACAGTTACGTTGTGTCAATTTGACGTTAATATACATGAAATAATACTTGAACACGGATCGCAACCGGTGTCAGAGAACCGCCCATTCACCATTCACTTCGCCGTGTAAAAGTCGCCCTCGTTCGCGCCACGTAAGCGCACTGAGGTAGTGGGAGGAGAGACTCCATATGTCGACAACGAGGTCGAGTTGACAGGCCCCACGCTCCGACCACAACTTCCCTTTCCTCCAACCAAACCTGTTTCGTTTCTTTGGAGCCTGAAGAGCGGAGCCATTGAAATATAAAAAACACCCCCCGCCTCAGCAGCGAGCATTGTAGTGTGTTCGCCGTCTGGATTGCTACCGAATTAACTTCTGAATTTTAAACTTGTAGGGACTGGAACATTTCGCGAATCCAATGACCTGTATAGGCTAGAATCCATTGTACTATGCATACTCAAGCCCCGACTATTAGTCAACTAGCTGCTACTCTGTGGAACAACAGACAATGAACGAATAGACGGGGCTTGAGTATGCATAGTACATGCCTACAGGTAATTAAATTCGCGAAATTTTCCAGTCCCTACTCCGAGTTTCTAGCTGGTAGATAAATAAACGTTGAAAAATCAAATTGAAATATGCACATTTTTAAAACTTAATATGGGAAAACTAAAAACTGTAACACTAGGTAATGATATCTGCCAATTTATGAGCAAACATTTACCCAGAATTATGCATTTGTTAAGGGCGCCGTCTACCCGCGCTCAAAAGCGACGGAGCAGTAAGGTCGACCTTGAAGCGCGTAACAAATGCCGCGTCGCCTCAACGAGCCAAGCGCTGAACTAGCGTGCAAGGTTCCCGCCGAACGGTTTTTACTATGGGACTTTCAGCGACAACACTATCATTTTATCTTACGCGACGAAAGGGAAAGAGTCGCTTTACAGGTCTATAATATTCAGAATAACGCGAAAATGATTACTCTTGCATGAAAATCAGCGTCAAAAGTCCCGATTCGGTCACTTTCACACTCAAAAAAATACTTGTTAGGAACGATAACAGTTAATGGCAAAATTATATACCCGTACTAAGATCCTTAAATGCTTTTCGTAGCCTAACCGCGTGACAAAATGTTGAATGGTTTTCGAATGAAATCAGGATTGTTAAAGGTCTACGCGCCTCTTCACGATTCTAGTAGACGGCGCCCTTAAGCGTAATCTACTGCGCAGCAATTAAATGTATTATGTTCCTGATTTTTTTTCTTAACGACATATGTCCGAATCAAGTTCGTGGCAGCTTTGGTCAGACATTTTGAGATTAAATACTCTACTAGTTGAAGTACGGAACCAACAAAATGCTTTAAAATGTTCATCTGTGAAGACATTTTAAAGATAGTCCTTTGAGAAACTTTCATTGCGCCCAAGGCAGCAAGTCAAAAATACATAATTTCTTTTTTCATCACCATGCATAAATTTACCGATTAGCATATATTTCAATCATGTTTTCTATGGCACTCCTATAATGTTGTTATTCCAAGATAAGAGAAAATTTGACAATATCTTACGGTTGTTTGTGGTTTTATTAATTTCTTTTTACAGGCATGTAGTAATTAAGCTGATTATAGTGGACATATATTGCCGTGCTATATGCTCTCAGAAAACAATTATAGCGTCGTTCGGGATAAAATGAGCACTAAATATTTAACCTTTGGAAAAAAATCACTAGTCATTACTGCACATAATTCAGCATTGACAATAATTACCTTACTCATTGTACGGTTGACAGCGGATTGCCGAATTTAGTTCCGTATATTTTCCTATTAAAATGAAAGAACACTAAAGACAAATCTACCCAGTTCGACATATTTGTGTTTTATATAGTAAAAATAATATTTTTTATCGAACTTATGTGGGTTACTACCGACTGCACAATTTTTCTTACACACGCAAACATCAAGCGACGTGTCCAGACAGGTTGGACATTTCCCGCCATTAGCTGTTACGTGTGGTAAGATACGAATTGGATGAAAATTGTTTTTTGAGTGCTCACTTTATCCCGAACCACCTTATAGTCTTAAGTAAAGTTCCGGACTGGACTGAACTTGGACTGGATTCAACATGGAGCGAACCTAAAGTGAAAGGGGACTGAAATGCGTTTACAGTACAATTTTCCATCCAGATTGACATGCAGACATGGACTCTTAGAGCATAGATAACAACTAGAGAGCTGATTGCCTATCCTTCTACATGCTGTGAAGTGATTCCTAGATCTAATCAGCTGTTGATAGGCACCGAGCGAAACAAGTTTCCTTAACTATTACTGCATAGCGGTGAGCATATTGTGTTTAAATATCACTCACATTTAAAGAAGCATATGTAGAATGATTCGCTGTCGCACATTACCAGCATCCATCCATTCTCGTTCATTTTTGTGTAAAATAAGTGTTTGTTTACATGTTGTGTTTATATTGTCTTGGCACTTTCGTTTTCTATTAATTTAAAGAATTAATAAGACTAAATCTGTTGTGTATTGATTGTAAAAAATTCAATAGTCAATAAATATCATTTCTCGAGGTCTTTACAAAGGGATATCACAACATTAATTATTTTGTAGCGGTTTTCGTATATTTTGCCTATCGCTAGATGTAGGTTTCACAACAAAGGCACCAAGCTATCTCTAGTTATCCATGCTCTAAACATGGACTGATGTGACTAGAGACATCTCTTTGCAAAACACTGAATTACAGAACAATTGACTGTCAATAAAACCAGAGGCAAATATTTGCTAGTTATTTTGTTTGAATTTACTTGTAGAGATATTTATTCTGATATATTTGGCACTTCCAATTATTTTTATAACATGAAACAGTTGTATTTAGCTAGCGCAGGACTATTCTAACCTCTTAAATAACCAAAGAAACGATTCAATATGGCGACCTCTTCGGTTTCGTTCAGTTCAGTCCGATGGGTGTTTAAAGTAAACGTATCAATCCGGATCGTACAGTCCGGTCCACCTCGCCGACTGGACTGGACTGGATTACTCCCTCCACTCCTACTTCAATACAGTAGGAACGTGTTTATAGTAAAATTTGAATCTAGATTCTTCAGTCCACTCCTAGTTCAATCCGGATTGTGTTTTTTACTCTAAACGTGGTAATAGCACTGCAATGACATACGTACACAATATTCCGCTTAACCAATCACTCGCTATGAATCTTCAAAACACACTCATGTATCAGGTAGGAAAAAAATAATGAAAGCTTAAATATATACGGAACTTAGCAACAGTGTGTTCTTAATGCAAGTAATACTCGCCAAACACGACGACATGAACGCGACTTATCTCCGGAGGACGAAAAGCCCACGTGAAATGACACTGAAAACGTAATCTGCCTTATCTGACTAGTTGAAGCGTTTAATTCTACTTGACGTGAACTTCGTATTTTATAGCTTGAAAGACGTTAATTACACGTTCATTTCACAGTGCACAGAATGACTCACGAGTAAGATATTTCTGTGCAAACCTTTTGTAATACGTTTGCAAAATGTAGCAAATTAATAATTTACGGACATAATGTTATCCTGAAAACTTACAGAAATGTTCTTATCTGGCGCATGAAGACGTATCATGTCAAGCTTGTTATTTGATACGCAAAATAATAAAGTCTATATCTTTATCCATTAAAATGAAACACTTCAAACTAAGATTCTATATATTTTTTTATCAGACACCACTGGATAAAATATATTATTATAATTTATTGGTTTGTGGACATAATGCTCATGTTTTGCTGATCAAACTTGTGTTGAATAACTAAGTACAAAAAAGAAGAACAAAAAACTATAAACACACTAAACATCCCAGATAAATTTTGTCAGTTTTTTAGCTTATTTTTTACTTCTTTTTATTAATTATTAAATTAGCCAACAAAGAATTCTAGAGATAAAATTCAGTCATATATCGACACACCACCCAGATATATCGACACACCACCCAGACATAAATATACAACTAGATTCCCAATATGAAAAAAATACGTAAATAGACAAAAACAGTGAACAGTGGACAACGAACAACAGACAACAGACAACAGACAACAGATAATACAACACAAGTTAAAAACAACGACAGCAAAACATGAGCAACGGCGTATGTCCATAAACCTATAAATTATAATTATGAACTCCCATTGCAACAACAATTTAAACATCTCAGAAGAGGTATTGTTGTGGTAACCATACTTCTGTTAAAATAGGGACTTTAATACAATTAGGTTGTCCGTACTGTATGAATTGTTCCCACAACAATCTGTTCTGTAGAACGAACAATGTCTTCAGTTAAACAAATATGTACTTTGCTCATTCTACAGAACGGATTGTTATAGGATCAATACATGTTAAGTGCCGAGAAGCCAAACGGACCGTTGTCTATATTTTAACAGAAGAACAATATTTGGCGTTCAGTACTTTAAACATTTTTTGACGAACATCCAATGGCCTAAACCAGCTGTTTTTAGACTGCTATATGTAGAAAAATACCAACCTGACCCGCGAAATGTCAGCAGAGGAGTATGCATTTGACATTATGCCACTCTTCCCACAACTACCGGGCCGCCATTAAGTTCTACAATAAGACTACGAACACTGTGTGCCAATTTATTGCTCCTCGCACAATAATGCTTTAATTCTGACACTCATACCACGGTCGCCCATATTGCTTCCCTTTTAGTTTCACTAGGAAAAAAACATTACGCGTGATTTATGTTACATCAATCAATAAGCGAAATACCATGACCTAATAAATAGAATGACACAGAAGAGAGGTTTGTGATACGTAAAATGTACATTACGTTCTCTAACGATTAGAGGTGGTTGAATGTCTGTATTAAGAGTATGTGGTAGGCATACTTGCCGCCCTTATCGTTATCACATATTTCTATTGTTTTTGTTAAGTATCGCTTTAACAGATAATCGTAAAACGATCTCACCGTTTTGCTAAAATTGTTTTAATTATTTTGGCCCTTTTTAAAAGATGGTCTCCGTTAATTAATTCATTAGACAAATTCGTTCATTAATAAATTATATAAAATCCTAACTTTTCTTCCCCCAGAGTGAAAACTCCTCTCTGTGCAACAGACATCCGGGTCAGAGGACGTACAGATACTTCCGTGAACTTTACGACCGGGGGCGAGGGTCCTAGACATACTGGAGGGTTACAAGATTTTTTTTTTTTTTTTCGAAATGGTTTCCGAGAACCCACGCATGTCTGCCGACACGTCTCGTCAAACGTTATACGACTTCCCTGCACTACCTACGCGACGAAATGTTAAAACAGTGTTACGACTCAACGCTAGCCACATCTTTGATGTTTTACTCTTGCTGTGCGATCCATATTTCTTCAAGGGGGGAGGACAGCTAGCTGTAGCCTACATTACAACTTATTAGTTTTCGCTACTGAAATATGTTAGCTTTTCATTTTTAAAATTCTGGCAACGTTAAGGAGCGTACCTAGTTAAGAAATGATCAAAATTTCAGGACTATTCTATTATTATAATTAGAATTTATTGATTTGTGGACATACATCATTGCTCATGTTTTGTTGACCGAACTCGTATTGAAAATACAAAAATACAAAAAAAAAAAAAAAAAAAA
>PNEQ01076823.1:0-21200 GCA_003012365.1 Medauroidea extradentata | reverse complement strand
TGTTTGCTAGGTTTCAATGCACTGTCAGCTTACCAGAAGATTACTGGCTTTTGCTTGTACGTAGAGCTGTTGCCCTATTTGACTAAACCAATAAGAACACAGCAATTGTAATATTTGATGCCCATTATTGGTCTGCAGGCAGCTACGTTGTGTCAGACGTATATAAACCAATCATATGTGTTGCAATTAACTACAGTGTTTTCAAGGGTATGTTGGCAGAAAATATTTTCGCGATATACCATCATCTCTCGCAATGGTGTATGTCCACAAACCAATAAATTTTAATTGTAAACTCCCATTGCAACAAACATATAAAAATCTCATTGTTTATTATAGTTTCTCAAATAATAATATACCTAAGACAGTAAACGGTTTTTGAAGCAAAGATGAAATGCATGTCTGTTACTATACTCGAAGTTTAAATATTGGAATATCAATACGATTATAAAATTAATTGAGATTTCAGCAAAATATTGTAATATAACACTATTTTAATGATAAATATTTTGTAATGAAACAAATAATTTTAACACAAACGCGTCCTTTGTGAACACATATATACATTAAAACACTTTATAGAGCCCAATACAGCAGGCGCCATATGCCACGTTTGAGGTACGAAACAGGCAGGCCATAAGAGCTTAGACTACGTCGTGCATCAATTGCGATGCAGATGCTAAAGCAGGCCTCAAACTTATGTTGTCTGCCTTGTTGGAGTCTGTTTTATTCTTTATTATTTTCTTCTTTTTGGTTATCACGATTCAATTTAAAAATTTTATGTTGTTTATGTGTACCGTTGAACTCACTCTGCTTATTGTTTTTCTTATTTTCTTCAGTTTTCTTGACAGACACCTGTATCGTAATGGAATATGTCCAATAAAACTATATCCAGTCATTCTTTCCCACTGCACAACTCTTTCAAACTCAATGGATCATTAAGTTGTGATCCTATAACTGTATCAAGGAAAGTATGTCATAAAGTCAAACGAATGCTTCAACGTTTCTCTTTTACCAATCAGAATGGTATAATTAGCTTGTTAGAACAGTTTGATAACCCCCTTGTTTTCTTTCAAATAAGGGCTTTAAAATTTATCTAACATGCATAATATACATTTAAAACATAGTATAGCATTAGTGTACCTTCTTTCAAAAGTTAAAGGTACCGTAAAAAAAATACAACAGTTTCTCGTAATATAGGACACACGTGAGTCGCTACATCTCAGTTGTGTTTAGACAATGACTTCTGTAGAATTTAAAGGCCTCGCCTACCACGCATCAAGTCGATTAGAAAAATCATTTCGGAGCCCCCCTCAAAACCGCTAAAAAGAACATTTTTTTTACCCAGTTATATCTTAAAAACTACTCGAGGGATTCGTGTGAAACTACTCTGGGCTTTGCTTAAAACTTTCAACCAATAAAAAACGGGGTCACCACTGTGTCAAGCCAGGTGAATGATCTACTACACCACTCCACGCCGTTTCAATGTCTTGCGGTAGAGGTGATACCACGCCAGATGAGCCGATCAACATCACCCTTGTCTCCGTCTCTCGCTCGCACAAACACACGGCCAGTGGGCGGTCGCCTTAAGGTTGTTTATAAGAGCAAACATTTTTTAAAATTACTTTTAAGAGTTTTTCGTGGTTTTGTAACTTAGAATCCAGAGAAATGTAATAAAATCGCGCACCTAACTGGAAAATAATTACACAGATTATGCAATGCATATCTCAATTACGTTCAAGTGATTTTTTAAGTTATAGTAAGTCCATGAAGATATCCCTCTGGAATTCGACAATTCGTTCTTCTCTAATCTTCATCTATGCTACTACTAACTATTTTGTTCATCTCGGTACGGCTCACATTGATGTAAGATATTTAAGCTGGTTTAAAATTTCCGGGAATATTATGGACAAAAATTTTCATGGTCAAGTCATTAATAATTTTCCCAACAGTTTGCAACTTTTTGTCTTCTTCTTAAAGCATAAAATAACTTTTGTTTGGAAGTGATATCGTGAAAAGTGAATGAACCCCACGTAATAAAAATTAACTTGCAAATAACTCTCAGGGCTCTGAGATTGGCAACGTCATTGAAGGTATGAATGCAGTAGGTAGGAGGGCTTAAGCGCCCTCCTCCCCCACACCTTTAGCGGCCCCAATTGCTTTTCAGCGAGTTACGATTTTTTTTTTACGAGCGTATTACATTTTTATGTATCCGAAAATAACACACACTTAAAACTATGTCACTACAGTTTTAAAAATTCGACACGTTAATTATAATTATAAAATTTTCGAGCCCCTCAGAAAGGAGAGAAATGGCTTTTCCACAGAGTACCAAATATGGAAAATTAACAAACTGATTCGAAAAACACAACTAGAAACAAGCGTTAGACTTTGAATTATGCTGCCTACAAATAAAATCAATGTGATTACCGCTTCAAGACAGATATGAAAAAGGATAATAGTAAAGCACTGCATGCCAGCTGAGTGGCTTGCATGGGAGGCGATAATGTATTACATACGTCAGTTATTGGCGCTCTTACCTCTCCTGCCTCACACACAAACAAAGCCTATCTAGGGAGGTCCCTTAAGAGTGTGGTACATAATTCAACGCTAAAAGCATCAACCTACAACTGTACGTTTCTTGAAGCCAATTTGCGAAAATTAAACAATAGCAATCCTAGACAATAGTTTTAGTCAAAGGTTTAAACAAAATTGTTTCCAGTGTTACGAACTTCTAAGGCACAATCTCTGAAGCCGGAACTTCGTGCATTTAACTGCGGCGCAAGAAATCACTCGTAACGAATGAGTAATTCTGGATAAATATTTATTCATGCAGTTGGCAAATACCGTTATCTAGGATTATCATTGAGTATTTTACCCATATTGGCTTTGAAAAAAAGCTTAGAAATCAATTGATGTTTTCAGCGTTTATTTAACTAGACCATAATCTTCCATTTATTTCAAACAATTACAAATAACTCAAATATTTTATAACCAAACTCTTTGAAAAATTTTGAGACTGTGTACAGTCATACGGTACACAATTTTACCAGAGCTTTTTTTTTTTTTTAATAAAATAATGTACTGTTTGCTAGTAAAAAAATATGTTGCTTCATTTTGGCTTATTTTAGCAACAAAATATGTGATATTTCAGGGGCAAAAATCTAAAAATCCGTTTGGTATATTGCAACAGAAAAATTCAGATACAAGCGATGATTAGAGATGATGGTTAGGGCCCGGTAGTTTTCGCGAAAAGATTTTTGCCCCACTTTGTTGCACACCTGCAGTTCAACTTCATGGCTATTGACAGAGTGTTTTTGTGTAGAGTCGTTATTCATTTGACTGTGCCAATCAGTACATGGACAACTGTCACACATCACGTCTGTGATTTGCGGGTTTAACCTCCACACGCTGGGTGTTACGACATCCAATCACTGACCACATAGCAGAGATGCAGGTGCGCACGTAAGGCACTGAAACAAAGTGCTGCAAAATTCTTTTCGCGAAAATTACCGGGCTCTAATGATGGTATATCGCGAAAATGTTTTGTGCCAACATAGCCTTGAAAACACTGACACAACGTAGCTGTCTATAGACCAATAACGTGCATCAAATATTAAAATAGCGGTATTCTTATTGGCTTAGTCAAATAGGGCAGTAGCTTCGCGTACAAGGAAAAGCCAGTAATCTTTTGATAAGCTGAACGTACGTTGAAGGCTAGCAAATAGTCAATTTTTCCCACGATAAACCATCTTCTCTAGCGATGATATATAAGTGTTAAAACTGTAAGAATGAATTTTTATATAGACGATTCGGGATCAAGTGAGGCACTCAAAAAAGCCCTGCTAAAGTTCTATATTCAAACAATTCGTATCCTTCTGCACGTAACGTCTGACGCCGGGAAATATCTAACCTCTCTGGACAAGTCACTTGATGTTTGCGCGTAAATGATAAAATTTGCAGTCAGTATGAAAATGTATTAATTATATAAAATACAATTATGTCGATTTCGGTTGACTTTGTTTCAGTATTGTGGAAATACAACCGTCAAATTCACAGAACTGTATTGCGTAGTTCCGTTTCCAACCTTACAAGCAGTAAGGCAACTGTAGTTAATGTTGAAATATACGCAGTGACGGCTAGTGATACTTTTCAAAGGTTGAATTTTTAGTGCTTGCTTTATCCGGAACGACCTATATATTTATTAATTTGCGTTAAGGGTGCGGTTACAACAATTTTCCTCGCCTTTTTTTTTATTTTTATATTTGTTCCACATATTTGTTCTTGTTTTAGACACAAAATGTAACTAAATTTTGCTCTTATGAAATTATTTTATCTCTCGTAGTTTTTGCGTAAAATTTGCATGTTTCCGTTTTAAGGACTACACTAAAACCAACGGACATGCCAAACTGGAAAAAAATTCACAGTTGATAAAGCCAATACAAAACATATTTTGTGGTTTAACATATCTGAACTTGTAACCTACGACATCGTTATTCACTGTGAATTTTTTTCAGTTTGGTAAGTTAGTTGGTTTTAGTGTAATCCTTAAAACGGAAACATGCAAATTTTGACTTTAAGGTTGTTCACGTGGACAAAATTCATAATTTTATATTTGCCTGGCATAGTGTTTGTTTTATATACGTTACTTGTGACTACATTTTACACTTGTAGAAATGTTTTAGCTCGCATAGTTTCCCCATAGCGGCATGCCAAAGTCAGAATTTGCAAGTCACAGAAACATAGGTTTAACAAAAACTAAGCGACTTACTCGAATGAAATAATTTACATTGAAATTTGATATTATGGGCACTATGCAAAAAATTAAAAAAAAAAATCAAAGTAATTTTGTTTTTTTTTTTAAATTGCCATAAATGAGGTAAATTTTAGTCATTTTCGGATTAGTTTAAAAGTACAAAGGAATTACATTGCGCGTTTTTAAATATTTTAGCATATAGCCCATATTACCTAATTTCAGTGTAAATTATTTCATTCGAGTAAGTCACTTGGTTTTTGTTAAACCTATGTTCCTGTAACTTGTATTTTCTGATTTTGGCATGTCGCTATGGGGAAACTATGTGAGCTAAAAATGTTTACAAGTGGAAAATGTAGTCACAAGTAACGTCTATAAACGTAACACTATGCCGGGCAAATATAAAATTATGAATTTTTGCCACGTGAACGCTCTTAACGAGACTTCACGCGATAACTATGCGAGATAAAATATTTTGTCACATCAAAAACAAGAAAAAAAATATCTAGAACAAATAAAAAAATTAAAACTTGGTGATGAAATTACTGTAAATCGCGCCCTTAAAACAATATAACCAAGATAACCAGACAAGGATCCTAATCCAGGTTCTAGCGAATGAGGATTCATTGCTGTGCCACTGCGCCAATTCCGTCGGCAGTGTCTCTGGAAAAAGACCTTTCTTCGGTCGTCTGAAGTGTGTGTTCCCTGAGTGGATAAACACATTGTGGGCACGCACTGTCGTTCTGTTCAAACACGCTGATTTCAAACACGACGCTGAAGCTCGTTGTCGGCGGGCGCCTTTGAAGATGCTTCCTTGACTAGCAAGTGAAGGTCAGGAGGAACTTTCTCCTCGCCGCTGGAGCCAGTTCCCATTATTATGCCGGGAACTTCTTTAGTGGATGGCGCTTTGAGTGCCTAGATTCCAGGCAGTAATTGGACAGGCCACGACGGAATGAGCGCACGCTTTTGCATTGTGGAAGGGGGAGGGGATGTTAGGTGGCTGTGTGGTTTTCGTGCGAAGCCATCTCCTCCACTTTAACGCGCGAGAGAAGTTCAACACTCGACAGTCTCTTTTATTCTACGCATTCAAAACTTTAGCAGCATCGCTAACTTGTCATCAAATGTCTAACCCATCCAGTAACGTGTAACACTTTACGCTGTAACTGAATCACCTCAAGCCTACGTCTCCAAACAGAATATGTCTACCAATAACTCTCATCTTACTGAAGTGCTGTACTTATCCATTATCACGTCGCATCAGAATTGAACATTACCGCAGTCATAGATTGGATCTGATGTAGTTCTTCGCGTTTGATCCAAGGTCACATTTGCGCGATAAGGTTCTGACTTCCACATACAACGATAACCGCATCGCTCCTATTCGCGGGCCGCCAAACTAACGTGCAGAGTTTTAGGTTTACTCTTTTTCTTTTGGGACTTCAAGAGGCGACCTACAGTTTTATTTGTGGAAAATTTGTAAGAATGTCCAACGCATGTTTCTAGTGGCTGCCTTTCTTTCTAAAGTCCGAGCGGTATATTTATTCAGTTGCAGAAATATGAAAACAGTCGTTTTTATTCATTTTTAGAGGCCACGAATCAATATTTCTAATAAGCATGCAGTATTTTTAAAATTACAGAAACATGGTTTAAAGTGTGTATTATTTTCATACATGAACGTTATTGGAAGCAGTCTTAACAACTTCTCATACAAAAGAACAAAAGCGGCACGCTAAAATACCGTTCAATCACCATGTAAACATTACGTGTGTCTTAGAAAATACTTTCATTTTGGAGAATTACAGTTAAAATAAAATTTACATTTCTGTTTTTAATAGCTAAAGTCATAGTTATACAACGAGCGTGCGTAAGCAAATGTGTTTGTTTCATGAAAATATAATCATGTTGTCTATTCTGTAGCAAAATAACATAAAGTAACCGATAGTTGTTCAATTATGGCGATCGGTAAATCACCCAGTATTTTCTGAAGTTCGCGAACAGGCGAAGGGATACAAGCTACCACCTTATTAATAGTCCGAGTACATATAGGGCCTAACAACGATCTTGTCCCTTTAGAACGGTAACTGACTTCAGTTGGACACGTCTTACTTAAAAGTTAACTACGAAATTAAATAGGAGAAAATTTTTAAACAGATGTGTTTTATAAAATAGAGGGGGATACGTATAGAGAGGTTAAAATACGGGAAGAAAATTGGGCGTTAAAAGGGAGAGAAAGGAAATAAACTTGCGTATGGAGAGGATTTCTGGGGCATCACACTTCTGATTTTACATACTTGTGAACGCCCATAGGAGCCTACCAAACCAAGAGAGATACAAAGGTTTTTACTTGCGACCCTTCTTCACGTCTTCCTTGCGGATACTCAAAAATATCTCTATACTGAGAAACACATGAACAAATCTATGGAGATTTTGCGACCGCACGCCGCTAAGGATTCTCCTTGCACCGTTTCAACGAGTCTAATTTCGGGATGGGTGGCCGTTCATTGCTAACCATTAACCTGAAGGACCAGAGATGGATGAGGGATGACATGAAACAGGACGTTGCAGATGCAACAGTGACGGGATGAAGAGGAGGGGAGTTCTCCGAGTAAACCCGCCGGACAACGGCGTCCGCCAAGTTCCCCAAGTGCGGGAAAACCGGGCCCAACCCCACCGGAGATCGAATCCCGATCGCCTTGTTGGGGGCGGGCAAGTGGCCGGACCACTCAATGCCACGGTCCCCATGTCAATTAATATAAAACATTATTGTAGTGTGGCCTCAAATATTACAGTGCAGTGAAATATATACCGCGTTTATTACGTTGACTACAGAAACTGGCGGAGTCCTACAAATTACAGAGCGAGGTAACATAACAGTAACACAGACTTGAAATCAGGAGAAACCGAGCTCGATATCCGGCTCTGCCCATCTTGACTTCGATTTTGCAAGGTTTCCCGAAATCGCTCCCTACGAATCCTGGGATGTTTCCTTAGCAACCACCATGATCGATTCTCTTGCCGTATCCTGTCCTTGTGTCTCTAATGACCTCGTTGACGAGACGTAAGACCCACTTACCAATAGTCTATAAAATTTGTGGTCGGTTCGGGAGCAGATGCCTGAAGGATTCTTGCATAGCGAAGGTTTCTGCATTATGTAGTGACGTCACGACCCTCGACAGGAATCTTGGATTTGGATGGCATTAGCCTTCACTTCAGCGAGTGACGGCGTGCCTGCGGTCATGGAGCGGGCGACGTTTCGGCGGACGATGACATTTCCTTATCGGCAGCAATTTTATTTTATTTCAAACGGTTTATTTACGTCCCGCGACTTTATGACGTTAGGGCGGCTTACAAGCTATCTAAACACAAGGAAACACAAACATCCACGCCCATGCTACGATTCGAACCCAGGACCTCTCGCACCGTAGGCCGGCATGCTACCGACCACGCTACGGAGGCTGGCTTCCCAAAGACGACTAATAAATCTGACGCGCTCCTAACGACGCCATCTACAGGGAAGGACTTACAATTCACGGTGTGTCTCCTCACGAGGAATCAGAGATGTTTTTTACGGCGGGGGTGAAACGAAGAAGACTCCCATTGTGATGAGATAACAATGCGTCCCCCGTGGAATGGATGTACACATTAGGGTCGTATGTCTACCAACCTCAAAAAATATCACACCATCGCTCCTTGTATTCTCTCGGGGATATCAGTCCAGCATGTTTTTCTAGAGTGTCTTCACTTCACTCCTGGATAACGTCCTTCGAGACCTGACGAGTTGCAAAACGCACAGTTCATTTTGGACCAAAATGCGGCATGACAAAAATGTATGTTTTTGTTTACATAGCAGTTACAAGTGAAAATTCAATAAAATACCGCAACTCCAAAAAATAATCAACAACTGATATGGTTAAGATAGGAGCAAGCCAACATAATTTCACCTACTAATATCAGTTTTTCAAGTTCTCGATTAGTAGCATTCAAAGAAAGCCAAGCGGAGCTTTGGACGGCAACAGTAAATAGTGGCTCATGAAATATATTTATAAATGAAAGACACCGATCCAGACTGTGCTACCATCTAGTGTCATGTTAGTGAAGTATTTTTTTATCACCGAAACAATTTATATAACGCAAACGTTTTCCACTAAAATGGGAAATAAAAAATTTACAGCCACTAGCAAAATGTAAAAAATGAAATAATATTTTGTTCCTAAATTCAAAGAGTGGAAATTTGAAAACGAACGTGTTTATTATATTTTACAAGCTATTTACCGATAGCAATTTTGTCCTATTTTAACGTACAAAAAAAAAAGCTGTGGTTACAGAAATTAATTTTTTCTCGACGCCGACGAAAACGTCTTCACTGATTCCAATGTACCTCTCACTCGATCTCTGGCGATGACGCGGTATTCCACAGACATGGGAAGCCATTTTCATAGTTCATTTATAGAGTATGCTACTGTACGAGTATCCTCTGTGCTACCTGCGTTATTACATGCAAAATTAATGTTTCAGTTTGACGTGTGAAGAAACGAAAATATCAGTTCACACTCATCGTAAGTTCTTTGCGAAAATGTATGAAAATGGCCTGACGTTATTATTCAGAAGTGCTTTATGCACAGACAGTACTCCCGTATACAGCGAAGTCCCAACTCCGCAAACAGCCTTGATAAGGTCGTTTTTGTCCGAACACTTCTCATTCCGCAGCCTACTAGTTTTAAAGCGAAGAAGTTATCTTAAGCCAATGGTATTCCGTGATTGATTGATATAAAACAGTAAACATGTTAGTAGCGACCAGTCGCACATTCAGGTAAAAACTCTCGTTTTTAATGCCAATCCGTATTAGAAGACATTTACATATTTGTTTCAAAACCGGTTGACTTTGATAAACCGAACCGAAAGACTTTCCAGTTCGAGAAGCATCAATTGACGTTAACAAATTCCCAGTAGATATGTACTTATAATTATTTTTCATGATTTATAACGAAAAACGTGTGGCGTATGCACAAACAAGTAACTGATGCATGAACTGTTCTCATGAGTAACTAGCTTGCATATTTAGTTTTAAATCCTCCAGTTTTTCCCTCCTGAATTTATGTTGCCGTTTCATAGCAACAAGGTGATCCACTGAACATTTGAACTATTTTTAATTTTTTTTTATTTGTACGAGGAATGGTTTGTTTTGTATAAAAACCACATTGAATACTTTTTTTTTATTTTTTAAATATTTTGTAAATAATTAGGTATTATTTATTTTAAATACAAAAAAGTCAGTGCCGTTTGTAAACATGTACCCTAGTAGCATAGCCCATGGCATTGTTCTTCAGTGTGAATGTTTTCATTCAACTAAGTAAGTTGGTTTTCCTTTAATACAAAAAATTATTTTATTTTTGCAAATTTTGACTTAAACATGGTATAATACAAAACTATGAAAGCTACAAAATTTTCGTTACAGTAAAAAAATAGTCACAATATATGCCTACAAAACAAACCATACAGCATACAAATGAATTTTTTAAAACAATTACAATGTTCAGTGAACCGCCCATGCACGGCTGAGACAGCCAATTAAATTATCCCTCCGTCCAACGTTAGCTATATTTCGATGTTGCAAACACGTTTTAGGACAAATTCAACGTGTTAAGTTATGCAGTATAGACCCTACCGAATAACATTACTCAAAATATTGTTTAATTGTTGTATTTACGGACTGTGACAGCGACTAAAATACAGTAAAAACGAAGTAGGAAATACTACTTGGTAAAAAGTCGTAAGCAAAATTTAAAAAATAAAATTTTAATTAAATAAAAATTCAAAACCAGCGAAGTGGGAATTAAGGGCACGGTTAAGGCCATGCTCTCTAGTTTTTACTATTTAGCGATATTAATTTTTTACGCCTAAAATATGTCTGGCAGTTTTGTTTAAAATCGTATTCTCGATGTTGGAAATTTGTTTTCAAATCGGTAAATACTATGGTTTTAGCTAATAATGTAACTAACGAAATTCTGGTTAATTGACTTTTTAGTCGAAACCGAACTATTTCTTGCTTTGGAAAAAAAAATTGTTATCGCGGCAAAAAATATTTTAAACAAAACTGCCAGACAGATTTTTAAAATCTGCTCTCGTTTAGGTTTTAAATAATAACTATCGCAAAAGCCGTAGAAACTAGATAGCATTGCCTTAATTCGTAGATACGGACCGCGCCGCAAGAAGCTTTGACGAAGCTTAAGAGGAAAATACTTGTTGGTAAAGTCGTCAGGTACTTTGTTTACGAGAACAATGACACGGTCGTGCGAATAACATACACTCATACACTACATTACCGCTGACCGGTATTTTAGACCTATCTCGTAGGCTGTTAACCAAATACTATTGTCTGCGGAGTTTTGGTCACTAACTCGCATGGTGCAGTCAACAGTCGCTAATTACTCGACATCCTGTATAACACAAAAAAAGTTCAAACGGTCGCAATTAAATTTTTTTAAAAAGTTTATAAATGAGGCCTCTTTCGACGGTCGTCAAATTGCGTCCCGGAGTCGCTCAAAGGTTGGATCGACGAACTTCCACGGCGGCACACGATCGCTGCTGAAGACTGGAAGAACAAGAGACTGTCGACGAGGTGCGGGCGACAAACTTCACGAGTCGTCACGTACTTGCTACAAAAACCCGTGGCAGCCATTGCGCAATTCTGTGAGCACCAGCCGTGGTTTTGTAACGGCCCGAGTACACCAGGAAATAACTCTACTTCACGAGAAATTTCCGAGTGAAGCTTATGTACCAGTTGAAAGTAAGCAATGGGGGAGCGGTATTGATTATGGATATTGCCTTAAAGAGGGTGTGGTACATAATTAATCGCTAAAAGCATTAATCTATAACTGTAGGTTTCTTGAAGCCAATTTGCAAAAATTTAACAATAGCAATCCTAGACAATAGTTTCAGCCAACGTTTTAAACAAAATTGTTTTCTAGTGTTACGAACTTCTGAGGCACAATCTCTGACGCCGGAACCTCGTGCATTTAACTGCGGCGCAAGAGATCACGCGGAACGAATGAGTAATTCTGGATAAATATTTACGCATAAACTTGGCAAATACCATTATCTAGGATTGTCATTGACTAATTTGTCCATATTGGCTTCGAAAAAAAAAAGCGTAGAAACCAATTTATGTATTCAGCGTTCACTTATCTACCACGCACTCGTATGGATAACACCGCCCTTAGCCGAGGAGAATTAAATTAGCGTGCAGTGCTTTCGTAGTTTTCTTATATTTTTTTGGCCTTTGGAATTTAAAAATTGTGTTTACACAAACATTTTACTAGTGGACAGTGTGTCATAATGCTCCATCTGATGCGGTATCGTCTCTACCGCAAGACACTGAAACGGCGTGCAGTGGTATCGTAGAAAACTAGCCTGGCACTTTCGGTGGTGACCATTTTTGTATTGGCGGAAAGATTTAAACAAAGTCCAATATACCTTTCCATCTTAGCTTCACACAAAACAGTTTGTAATTGTTTAGGTATAATATATTGAAAACGTCTTTTATTGCCATTTCGAGGGACTCCGGAATGATCGTTCTAAATAAGGTGATGTTTTGAAACTACCATTCCAACACCGTTTGAATTGTTTGTGCTTGAAAATATGTTAGAAGGTTCTCAGAAAAAGTTGTTCTACTAGCACGCTGCAACGCTGTTTACATGGCAGGCGGCCGTCTTAAGTGTGTTCAAGTGCGATAAAATCATAAATTTATATTTTTGTAAAATGTTGTTAGTTTTGTAGACGATACTTGTGAGTCCGTTTTACTCTTACGAAACAAGTTTAGCTCTCATAGTTTTCTCATAACGGATTGTCAAAGTCAAAATTTGCTTGTTACACTGTCATGCAAATAGTGAAAACCAACTGACCTACTAAAACAAAATAATTCACGGTGAACTTATATCCTATGATCTATACAATAAAACATTAAAATAATCATGATGTATAATTTTGAATTAAAAAAAATCGCAAAATCACATAAGAAAGTTACAAATGCAGCAGTTTTTTTAAAAGATAAAAACAGTTTTTTATTACGTAGCCCATAGTATTTTGTTTCACTGTTAATTATTTCACGCACGTAAGTCAATGGTTTTCAATATTTGCATGGCAGCAGAACACGCAAACTTTGACAGACGCACTGTTATGAGAAAACTATGAGAGCTAAAATTGTTTCGTAAGAGGAAACTGCACCCACAAGTATCGTATACAAAACTAACACTATTTCATATAAATAATAAGTACCGACCAAAATCTCTTCCATTCACGCACACATTTTGGCAACACTGCAGTCGGAGGTCCTCGCCGTAGCTTGCAGGAATACCCGCCAGACGAAGCTCGGGCAACTGCAGCTCCTGGTTGGTGACTCAACGTGCCGAAACGTGACACCTCGCCGCGAAACAAACCCGCGAGGTTTTCCTCCAGCCTCCCCTCTGGAGCTGCATGGTTCGATTGCCGCCTGAGTCACGAATGTGTCCTCCGTCTGCCCTTCCCGCCTGCGATTACAACTGCTGCTGCGCCGCGTCAGCCCCAAGGTCACTTCCTTTCTTCCCAGTAATTAAATTATGCTCGGCTAACGGATTCTTTTATTTGTGGATTAAAAACAGGAAAAACGAAGTTTCGAATACCGCTATTCAGAATGTCCAGAAACAGCCGTACAATACTCGCACAGCGCGATCCCTGATCTAAACTGGAAACTAAAATACTAGAGACAAAATGCTGCTATAGGGGGTTCGGGATAGTGATAAAGTGAGCACTCTAAATAACCCTGCTAAAGTTCTATTTTCAGCCAATTTGTATCTTTCCGCGCGTAACGACTAACGACGGGGTATGCCTAACTTCTCTGGATACATCACTTAATTCTTGCGCGTGTAAGATAAATAATTGTGTAGTCAGTATGAATCGACACTGTTAAATAAAAACAGGTTTATTAATTATATAAAATACAATTTGGTTGATTTTGTTTCTGTACTGTTGTATTGAAATAGTATAATACACGGAACTATATTGTGTAATTTCGCTGCCAACCACACAAGCAGTAAGGGGACTATATTTAATGTTGAATTATATGCAGTAACGGCTAGTGATATTTTTCAAAGGTTAAATTTTTTGTGCTCACTTTATCCCGAATGACCTATAAGACATTTTACGTGCACAATCTCACAACGTAGCAAGGAGCAAATCCCAGTGTTGCCAGTGTGAGAGTGAGAGATTTTGGTCAAAGCTCAACAGCGAGGTCTTTACGCTAGTGAGGGATGATATGATGTGAGTATGGAGCAGTGCCGGAATGAATGGGCGGGAGAAACAGCCGACCAGCGGCATCGTCCGGCACGATTCCCCACATGCGAAAATCATAGGACCGAACCCGCCTGGAATCGAACCCGGATCGTCTCGTTGGGAGGCGAGAGGTCTGACCTCTCAGCCACCATGGCCCCATGTTGCCAGTGTTAGATGAGTAGAAATCCCATGCTCCATGTACAAAAATTCTCATTTCAGCACAAAAATATCCCACAGCTGAGGAAAAAATGTAATATTGTCTCGAGACAGAATTATTTTTAAACTGGCCGTAAATTTGTACAATATATTGCATGGGTTATTTATTTGTAAGTTTCCAGCGACTTGTGCTCCTAGTCTTTGGAACGAACCGTAAGGTATGGCAAGAAACATATCCAAAGAGTTTAAATACACAAATCTGTAGATAAATTACAAAATTAGATACATTTACAAAAACACTTGAACGTAATACGTAACGCAACAGTGCTAAAAACACTTAGAAGATACTATGAAGCTCGTAATACCTTAAAAATAAGGTTGTGAATATAAGCGCCATATCCACAGACGACTAATATCACAGTGGATAAAGACATTGCAGGCTACAATGACATGCTCATAAAATTAAAGAATAAAAATTAATTGAATTAAAAAAAAATGCTGAAACCAAAAATCAAAATTAAAAATATTAAATATTTTTTTTTAAATACAAACAATTTTTATTCTTTAATTCTATGAGCATTTCGTTGTAGCCTGCAATTTATTTATCCACTGTTTTTTTTTTTTTTTTTTTTTTTTTTTTTTTTTTTTTTTTTTTTTTTTTTTTTTTTTTTTTTTTTTTTTTTTTTTTTTTTTTTAGTTTGGTATATCAGTTGGTTTTAGTGTAGTCGTTAAAACAGAAACATGTAAAATATGACTTTAAGAAGCCACTGTACGAAAACTATGAGAGATAAAAAAAATTTCATAAGAGACAAATTTAGTCACATTTTGTGTCTAAAATAAGAAAAAAAATATCTGTTACAAATAAAAATTAAATTAATGGTGATGAAAATTGCGGCAGACCGCGCCCTTAAGCTTATACAATAATGTTCGCAAAAATTAGAAACATGAGAGAACATAGCATTAAAATGTACAAATCAACAAAATATGTTGGATCAAGCAGAGATGACGTGCACAGTCTTCTTGTAGTCTATCTTGCAACGTCAAACTTTGAATGAAGTTCTGACACAGTGAACTACGGAACTGCCAACCTACAGTCCTCTTCAAGAGGGAGTGTTAGACAATTTTATTATATTTTCAGTTTTTGAGTCATAGCATTTATTGAAATTGTGTTATCGAAATTTTCTCTTCGACAAAGTATAGGATATATTCTTGGTAAGCTGCTGGACATAAATAATAATAGGAATCTTTAATTTATTTGTCAAACACTCCATCTTAAAGCCGATTTCAGGTGTATGTGCAATGAACAAAAAAATCTCGAAGGATGATACTGAAACAACCGAATTTATAATTTACGAAAGTTATGGCAGAAAGTAGGTTAATAAAATGTTTTGCGAGAGTAAATATAAACCTCAGCTGATCAGATGCCTTCAGGCAGAGCCGGAACAGCGCAGCAAAAACATCTTTCTAAGCGCTTCAGGCCTTTTCTACATAACTAGTTAGTTGTCCTAGTATTGGAAGTAGCTATAAGCATGAAGTAAATGAGGGTATTAAGGCAATTTCCAGCTATCAACGAACGTCGAACAAATTAGAAAATGTTAACCAATGGGGAGCCAGCTCTGACGGCAACGTGACTAAGGGAAGAGTTGCCGTAATTGAAATGATTACAGCAATTACAGCAGATAAGTAACACTAAATGCGTGACGAAAATGTGCGGTTAGTTACATGTACTGGATTATTCGATGTAAGACACAGATTACTTAACCCACGGACGTGTGACAGAATATACAAAGAACAAAAATTAGGGCAGTAGGAGAGAGGCATAAGATCGGCGTAACATAAACTATCACACAGCATCGCGCCCAGATTGCAATGACAAGACATTCCACACATACAGACGACTGTTTTGACGAAAGTACGCTATATTTTAAGGAACTCTTTTCGTAGTTTTAGACTATCGAAATCATCTTTAAATTAGTTTGTGGACTCTTCGGCATTATTTGTCCAACTGTAGATATAAAAGTTGATTAAACACATACATTCGTAAAACATTTAAAAAACAATTTTATATTTGACATATCGAAAGGCATGCTTAGGAAAACTGTTAAACGTAGCATCTGCACAAATAAAATGACGGGAAAATCTGTGGTTGGGATAACTGTTCGTCCGTAATTTTACAAAGACAAGAGACAACTTTTCCTGGGCGTTTCTACTATCTCCGAGGGTGCATTGTCTAACATCGTAGAACCACAGTTGTAGAACCATAGGTAGGAATGAGGAAAAAACGTAATTACGGAAAGTTGGGGCATCACATTTTCACTGGATATTACTCAAATTTGATAGAAGAGATGACACTGTAAAATAATTTCTTCTACTTATGCCTACTGTAGTAATCGTAGCGCCGTCATGGTAGAGCTCGTGGTGATGTAGTGGTCTGACTACTCGCCTCCCACCATGACGGCGATCTGAATACGAATTACCGAGAAGCCAGTACCGATTTTACAACATGGGATACATGACGGATGTCGCCGTTGGCCAACTTTTTTTTCGGGGTGCTCCTATTTCGCCCCTCTTATTCCGCAGATTCTCTACTCTTCAGCCTCTCAGCGTTCAACCGTCCGTTTTTAAAGGTGTTAAAATGGAAAAATATCGTATTTCATGTTTGTATGAAGAAGTGGTAATTTAAGGCCCTGATATTTTATTTATTTCAAACAATTGCAAATAACATGAATATTTTTTATTCAAATGCTTTGAAAAATTTGAGACTGTGTACAGTCACACGTTACACAATTTTGCCAGAGCGTTTTCTAAAATAATGTACCATTTGCTAGCAAAAAAAATATTTTGCTTCATTTTGGCTTAGTTTAACACCAAAATATGTGTTATTTCAGGGGCAAGAATATAAAAATCTGTTTGGTGTATTGCAACAGAAAAATTCAGATACAAACGATAATATATATAAGTGTTAAAACTGCCAGAATGAATTTTTGATACATGTATTAATTTGCGTGAAAAAAATATTTCCGAAAATCACTGCTAAACTAAAGAGGGAGGCCTTAATAGATGTTACTTTGTAGTACATTTACCTCTAATAAAAAAATTAGCTTAACCCGTTTTCCCATAATGGCATATCAAAGTCAAAATTTACCGGTTTTTAGGTCTTATAAGCCGCAAAAACCATTGAGCATAAATCTGCATGTCTAGGGCTACTGCTTGACATGTTTTAAAATCCATTGGAAAATAAATTTGTATTAAAAAAAATTCTGAAACTTTGAATTTCTTTGCCTCTTTTGTCGATTTTTTTATACACAACATTATTTTGTTATGGACTTAAAGCACGTCACGTAGTTTCAGTGTGAATTTTTTAATTTATTTATGTTCATTGGTTTAGCGGCTTTTAAGAACTAAAAACTTGCAAATGTTAAACTTTGTAACGTCTACAAAACTATTTCATACAAATATAAAATTATATTTCCCCACTTGAACACCCTTAAGAATCTTCGTGTGGAAGAGTAACGCCAGATGAGCGCCCTAGAACGTTGGACTCTCATTCGGGTTGAATCCCCGACTCCGGCCATCCTGACTTCGGTTTTTCATGGTTTCCCGAAACCGCTCCAGGCGAATGCTGGGACGGTACCTTAACATAGGCCATGACGTCCTCCTCTCACAGCTCCTGTCATTGTACCAAGTTACGTCACCGTCCCTAACGACCTCGCTGTCGACGAGACGTAAAGCCTTACCTTGAGCGCCTTAGAGGCGATGAGACCAAGTAGTTAGCAAGCAATAGTCGGCCTTATTTCCCCGCAAGCTCCCAGGTCCGTATCGCACTCGTGATCTGACCACGCAAAACTGAAAGTATGACACCACTGTTATTATAGCAAAATACTGCCAATAGTTGAAAATACTTTTTTTTTCCCCGAGTTTCTCACCGGAAATGTTTATGAAATTGATAGGAATTTGTTTATGTAGATTTTCGCTGAATTCTTGTTTATTTCTGCACGATTCATTAACCAATTAAAAATGACAAATTGAAAAAAAAAACTATCATATACGTCTTTAACATTCTAAGTCTAAGTAATGTTCAAGTAAGTACACAGATTAATTTCCGAGATAATATAAAAACACTAGCAGTGCGCCCGCGGCTTTGCTCGTGTGTATTACTCAGAAAAGATAAGATTTTCTTTAATTGGAAAACCTTATTGTATTCCAGATAGGCAGTTCAATCATCAAGTGTTAGACAAATCTGCTAGTTGAGTTAACTCTGCAGCAGGATAAGTACCGGTAGCTATAGCTGTCCACGCGAAAAGCGGTCTAAGTTTGTCGCTGCCACTAACAACGACTTCGCCTGGGCCTTATTTATAGTCACAGCAAAGTTGACGTTGTGGGGTAGTAACAGACTCTTTTAAGGGGGAATGTTAGAAAATTTCACTGTATTTTCAGTTTCTGAGCCATAACATTAACTAAAATTCCGATATCAAAATATTCTCTTCGACAAAAGCATAGGGTGGTACGGTATTCATTAATTTGTAACGCAGAATCATTTCAAAGGAATTATAGGTTAACTTCCAAGAATTCTCTTGGAATGATTCTGCATAGCAAATTAATGAAAGATTCCATTATTTATGTCTAGCAGTTTACCAAGAATATATTCTATGTTTTGTTGAAAAGAAAATTTTGACAATACAATTTGAACAAATGTTGTGGCTCAAAACCGAAAATACAATCGAATTACGTGGTATGAAGACTAATTTCCCTCGAGCACAACCATTGGTGATGCTACCCTCAATAATATATTTATTTTTCAAAACCTTCACGTAAAGTTAAATGGTATTAGGTCGTTTTGGCGAGATAATGTTTCGCTGAAATATAAACGTTTTTGGTGCCCCAACCTTGAGGTTAGTGGGAATGGTATATGTGGGCTAATTCTGTCGAGGAACTTCAGTAGATCTGGAAAGAGGATAAACATAATATAGGTTAAGTTAGGTTTAGTTAGATTATGTTAGGTAAGGTTTAGTTAGATTAACAACAGTTACTATACGAACTAACACAATGTAATATGTGAAATCTAACATTTACAAACACGAGGGAATTTTTCTATTCATGTCCCCTAGAAGATATGTACGTGCAAATAACAGGACTCTTTATCCATTGGAGAAAACTGTCTTAGTAAAAGAAAAGCAGTATTTTATAGATCCCTTCACTGTTACTGAAAGTGAACGTCTTGTTGATGTCAGACTTGATTTTGGTTTGAAAATTCACACTGGTCATACCTGTAATGGTTTATTAGAAGTGGCTATTATACATGAACATCTTCCTTGCAGTTTTTGTGTGTCAGACTTGCACATTTGCACAGTCTTTAAAGGAATTTGAGCCCAGAACCTCCCGAACAAAAGATCGGAGCTACATACAACTGCGCCACAAAACGTCGACATTCTTCATGATAACTAATTTTAAAAAAATACTAATTTCCTGGGCTCATAGATATTGTACAACACCACGCCTAGATAGAACTGTAGAATGAAACTCCTGTATAATATATTTCGTACTTGCTTTTCGGGTCTTCTGCCTTGAAAGTTCACAAACTAAATTTTCTTATTAATCAAGTTATCGTATAAAATAAAAACCTTGCGTTACTTTTTTTTAGGTAGTTACGTAAGCATCATTCTGACGCGAACACCACCTAAATATCTCTACTTGTTAAATAAGTATCATCGGCTGATAGAAAACAAATGTTATGCCTTTTCACCCCTTTAGGAGTCGAAGTTCGAGATCAAGTATCCAAATTAAGTAAAAATTTCACGACGATAGTTCATTCAGTCAAAGCAAAATCGATCATTCATTAAAAGTCGCGTATAACCCTTGTACAGTACTAAGAGTTAGAATTTTGAAAAATATTAAAACACTTAAACCCCTTTTCACCTCCTTAGGAGAATTTCGAAAATTCGTGAAATTGCTTTTAAGATATTTCATCATCACTTCAACAAAAATCATGTCGATATATAAATATCAATAGGGTTGATATTCATAGATTGTGAATCTAAAACACATTTGATTCCATTTTGTAACCTCTTTAGGGCCGAATTCAGAAAATATATTCACACGGTATTTTGGATATTTACATGATCATCAATCTAAAGCAAAGAGCACTTCGATTTCTCGATTGGTTCGATAGATATGGAGGAATAATCGAAAACACATTTCAATTATTTTCACCCCCTTAACTAAACAATTTTGAAACGTTTTGGAGTCCTGTCATAGTCATTCGTATACGTAACCAATTGAAGTAAATATCACGACGATAGTCAATATTGTGTTCCAGCGATACAGACGATTCATAAAAAACACAGTTTCCCTTTTTTTACTGCTTGAGGGACAAATTAAAAAAATCCTAAAGCAGCTTTTTGGATATTTACGTAAGCAACATTTTGAAGTGTTAAACACCTCTCTATCACCAAGGATTCAATAGATATAGATAATTATTTGGAAACACATTTAAGGTCTTTCACCCCTTAAATGTTCAGTTTTTAAGATTCCTGAAATCAGCTAATGTGCATTTGTATGTGTCCCATTAAAGTAAAAATCTCGATAATAGGCCGTCGGTTTCGAACTCTATCGACGTTTCTTCGGAAATACGCGTTACCCCTTTTCACCCCCTTAGAGGTCGAATTTCGAAAACTCTCGTCTTAGTGCTCGCCAATGTCCTGAGGGGGACCACACACAAAAATTTCACGATTCTAGGTCCAGTGGTTTGGGCTGCAGTTTGATGTCAGGTCAAGTCAGGTCAAGGCAGGTCAAGTCAGGTCAAGGCAGGTCAAGTCAGGTCAAGGCAGGTCAAGTCAGGTCAAGGCAAGTCAAGGCAAGTCAAGTCAAGTCAAGTCACGTCAGGTCAAGGCAAGTCAGGTCAAGGCAAGTCAGGTCAAGGCAAGTCAGGTCAGGTCAAGGCAAGTCAGGTCAGGTCAAGGCAAGTCAGGTCAGGTCAAGGCAAGTCAGG
>PNEQ01076822.1:8113-121757 GCA_003012365.1 Medauroidea extradentata | reverse complement strand
AGTACATAACACAACACAACAGATGTTTTCACTGGCTTGTTGTCGCCAGGTTGCCTGCCTACCCCTGTTACTTTGGTGCACCATTGCAGGTATAAGGATGCATTTCCGGACATGGGTTCCTTAATCAAATATGTTCCAAACATGCACATCTACCATCCCTATCAATTTGTAACACTTATTCTTGGCCATCCTGTATAAAATAATTATTTTTCTCTACTTGGCACTATTAATTTAGGCGGCTAGACAATATTACACATGATGCGCATGGGAAGGTCAATATTATTACTGATCCACAGAAATGGTTACATGCTACGTATGCAGAGTGGTAGAGAGAGAGAGAGAGAGAGAGAGAGAGAGAGAGAGAGAGAGAGAGATGGCCAGCTACCTACGACAGACACACACATTAACAGTTTTCGGCGTATGAAACATGCTTAAGGGTGTTCAAGTGCGATAAATTCATAATTTTATATTTAAATAAAATAGTGTTAGTATTGTAGACGATATTTTTGAGTACGCTTTATATTTATAAACCAATTTTAGTTGGCTTAATTTTTTTTTTTTTTTTCATAACGGTGCGTCAAAGTCAAAATTTGCATGTTCTACTGCCATGCAAATAGTGAAAACCAACTGACTTACGTACGTGAAATAATGCACACACAGTGAAATAACATAATAAGGGCTCCTTAATAAAACATTTGTAAAAATCCCGCGAACTGTTTTTGAATTAAAACAATTGCTGAATTTGCAACTTCTTTGTGTAATTTGCGATTTTTTTTAATTCAAGATATTACGTTGTGGGTTTTTTCAATGTTTTATTGCATAGCTCATGGGATGTGAATTCAGTGAATTATCTTGTTTAAGTAGGTTAGTTGGTTTTCACTATTTGCATGGCAGCGTAACAAGCAAATTTTGACTTTGGCACCCCATTATAAGAAAACTATGAGAGATAAAACTGTTTTGTAAGAGTAAAATGTACTCACAAGTATCGTCTACAAAACTTCAATATTTCACAAAAAAATATAAAATTATGATTTTATCTCACAACACCCTTAAGGGGCCTCCCTAGATAGGCTGATTTTGTGTGTGTGAGGCAGGAGAGATAAGAGTTCCGCTAACCGACGTATGTAATGCATTATCGCCCCTCCTCGCAAGTCACACAGATGGCGTGCAGCACTTTATTATTATACTTTTTCCTATGGGACCTTAGGCGGTGGCAACATTCTTTTATTTATGGGCAGCGTAGTTCAAAGTCTAACGCTTGTTTCTATAGTTATGTTTTTTTAATACGATTGTTAATTTTCCAGATAAGGCAGTCTTAATAAAAAAAAACATTTTCGTCCGTTTTGAGGGGCTAGAAAATAATGTTTGTATTAAACGTGCCGAATTTTTAAAACTATAGCGACATACTGTAGTTTGACGTGTGTGTTCTTTTCGTAGATAAACAGATATATTGTGCGTTTAATAGTTTCGCAAAAAAAAAAGAGAATAATCGTAACTCTCTGCAACGCATTTGAAGGGCAGGTAGGGAGGCCCCTTAAGGGCGCGGTCTACCGCAATTTTCATCACCATTTTTTAATTTTTTTATTTTTACCAGATATTTATTTTCTTATTTTAGACACAAAATTTTACTAAATTTGGCTCTTATGAAATTTTTTTATCTCTTATAGTTTTCGCGTAATGGCTTGTTAAAGTCATATTTTGAATTTTTCCGTTTTAACTACACTAAAACCAACTAATATAACAAACTCAAGAGATCACGGTGGATAAAGACATTGCAGGCTTCAATGACATGTTCATAAAAATAAAGAACACAAGTTATTTGTATTTTTAAAAAATATTTAATTTTTAAAATTTTAATTTTCAGTTTCAGCATTTCTTTAATATAAATTATTTGTATTATTTATTTTTATGAGCATGACATTATAGCCTGCAATGTCTTTATTCACTGTGATTTTTTTGAGTTTGGTATAACAGTTCGTTTTAGTGTAGTCGTTAAAACGGAAACATGCAAAATATGACTTTAACAAGCCATTACGCGAAAACTATGAGAGATAAAAAAATTTCATAAGAGCTAAATTTATTTACATTTTGTGTATAAAATAAGAAAAAAAATATCTGGTACAAATAAAAAAATATAAAAAATGGTGATGAAAATTGCGGTAGAACGCGCCCTTAATATAGCGTACAGCGTAGTCTCAACTTCTGTCTTGATTTAATTTCCTCTGTTTATTACGTAGGCTCGCTACTTGGGTGTTTAGCCGCGCTGAATGGGTTAGAACTCTGCATTTAGTGATGAAACTAATTAATGTGTTTCCAGTGACCTACTGTACAGATATATGAAAGAAAAACAGAAGCAGATTTCCGAGCCCCTTAAAACATCGTCTTCATTTAAATACTATTACCGGATATGGCCATTCGTATAGATGTATTATTAAAATTATGTACTATTTATATTCTGAATCAATCGAGGTGCCTACATTTTACTTTTCTGCAGATGGTTCACCAGTAAATAATAGTGTCAGTGTTTCAATTCCAGTAAGTCCAACATGACAGCTGATACAATGCGCGCCATGTCAGTGTCTTGCGCATAGGAACGATGTGTTAGTGGCGCAGTTATCGCACCTTCACTTCAATGTTCTAGACGCCTATCTAATCTTATCATGGAAAACTCATCGGGCATTGCTGTTGGCCGATGAGATTCCTCAGGTTGCCCTCTAATACCGTCACTGCTACATACATAATATTTTCACCTCAACTTCACTAGAGCTCAAGACCTCGAAGTTAGAAATGACCAAAATCTCTTGAATCAACGTGACTTACACGGGTTTTTATAAGGTTTTTTTTTTTTTTAGTGAAAACAGTTACCTCGTCAATCGTCAGTTCTCAGAGTCGTAGGGCCTCTTACGCTGCGATTCTGGTTCGAATCCTGACTAGATCGTTTCCGATAATCGCACGTGGAATACGTGTTGGAAGCTGTTTTTGTCGGGGTATTCTCGTTATTTCCGCCCTTCCATTCGATCACTGCCACATACACATCTTACACCACATCACTAGCGCCTGTGTGGACGTGTTTTGAACATTCCAGCCTATTAGGGCATAAAGCTAAGAGCCTCACAGCACGCCTTCCCCTAACCTCTTTGTGGAAGTCACTGAACACAAGCACAATCTTCTCGCCGATACCACCAAGACGATCAGAGCTAGAGTCCTGCCGTGGTGAGGTCGGTCGCACGTGGGGATCGCGACGGACGATGCCGCTAGTCGCCGGGTGTTCTCGGGGATCTCACGTTTCTCCCGCTCTTTCATTCCAGCGCTGCTCCATACTCACATCATGTCACCCCTCACCAGCGCTAAAAGACCTCGATGTTGAGCGCTAACTTAAATCTCTCACTTCTCGCCGATGCCTTGCCTCAACGAGACATGAAGTGGTGACACTAATACACCATGGCTTTGTACTAAATTTAAAGGTGTATTGTGCACGTTTATACTTTTTATAACATTGCATACTTACAAGTTCATACCTAAATTTCAAGACAAACATTGACCGATAGAAAACAATATTTGTATATTAGTGAAAGACCTGAAATATGGTATTCAAGAGTATTAAGTTATTGTGAATGTTGCTCTTCGGCAGACATCACGTACGCTCATTGAGCTATTTGGGATTAACATTCTATCTTCCAAAGCTCTTTCTTCAAACCGCTCGACGGTCTGGCCAGGCACCATCTACCAGCGCGTTAGTGATTCAAAAAACGACGAAGCTATAACGGCGACCATGAAACGTGCATCAAATGTCGCATCACCACGAGCCAAGCTTACCAATGTGTAATATTCCCTCTGATCCATGTTTACTATAGGTCTTTAAGCGGTGACCATACAATTTTATTGATGGAAAGTCTGTGGCACAGTTTAGTGTAAGTTTCTATCTGAGTTTCACAAACATCCAGTTAGTAGTCTTGATTTTGAAGTACGGCAGTCTAAAAAGGCAGTTTTTAAATATGTTGAAGGGCATCGGAACAGTATACTTTTAATGAGCAAAGTGTCTTACAACGGCTGTCCGTCCTTGTGTGAAAAGTGTTTCCTTTTCGTAATCTGGCACAATGGGCACATGTGCAATAGTTTCATATAAAAAACGCATTTCCCTGATATTACAAAGAATTCGAAGCTTAAAATCTCTCCACTCCAGTTGACAGTTGACACCAATCGTATGTACTCCGGCGGTGTTCACCAAGTCTTTATATGAGCGCGAACTCCCTGCCATGGTAGCTTTGCCGACCAAAAGAACCAGTTAGAACACGTCCTATGCTGGGAGTAGTACCACTCGGTCATTACGACGCATGCACTGCTGTGTACTGTACTGACCAAGCAGCTCTCAGCAGCCCGGTGCTTGGAGCACGCAATATTGTTCACGTCAAGTACAGAGAGCCACTCGTGAAGCTCGGGACGGCGGTGCACTCAGGGGGGAGAGAAGGGGGAGCAGAGGAGCACAAAGCGGGAAAGGGCAAGGATGGGCCCTAGCTCGCGATCGAACCCTGGACTGGAGGGTGACGTCGCTGCCCGTTACCCGCCGCCGACTTCCGGATCGAAGTTCCCGCACGTCCGCCGGTCACGTGGTAGCCCACATGAATGTCATTAATAATGATCGTGGGTTTGATTCTGAGCAGCGTCTGTAGCAGAGAATCCATGTTATCTCTGAGGAGACACTCGCGTCTTGGGAAGTAATAAGATGTGTTTTGGTGTATGTTGCATTAATTTTGCACCACTTTTCACATTTCAGGGGCTTAGAATGATGGTGGTGTAAGTCATTTCATTAAGAGGTGCTTTTCTCGCTATTATCAAACATGTTTTAAATAAAAGTTCCGTTACAATTATTACAGTTTATTACTCAATTTTCGAAGTAAAATTCAGGTACTAAAAAACGGGCCCTGTATTTTATAAGTAAAATCCGTTAATCGTTTTTGTTAATATTACTTTACGTAACTTACACCACTATACTTCTAAGCCCTTCATTTATGCCACCGTTCTGTAAAGAGACATTATGGAAGATAGTGTGTGTAAAGGAATTTACAACACACGCATACATTAGCCACGTTTATTGTACTTTCTGTAGCCTGAGAAGAATATAGGGTGCAAGTAAAACAAGCAGTTCCTTGTGAGACATGAATACAAGATGTAAATAAATTAATAGCCCAAACTTGACGCCATCTGAGGAAGCAGGAGGTTGGTGAGCAGTTGGGTATATTGGAGAAGTATTCGGAGAAACCCCTTTAGGCGCCAGTTTCGCTAATGTAATGAGCTCGGCGAAACTCGATCAGAGATCTCTTATACGTCAGAGCGAGTGGACGACGGCCATATGGTTATCCCCCCCCCCTTAACAGCATCGTTGTTGCGTAGCAGAGACTAGCTATGCGTTGAGTCACGCAGGACCCTAGCTCGGGAGGACAGCAGAGCAAACTGTCAAGAATAGGATCGTGGACGCTCCTTCACGTCAAATTCCGGAAGGCGATTCTTTATGAAAAAGTAAGCAGATACTATACAGGACACTTTCATACAAGTTCATACTAAGGGAGTTATAGACCTACGAAAAACCAAGTATAAGAATAGTATTTTGTCAAAATAAAAATTAAAAAAGTTAGGAATTAAATTACGGTTCTGTGGGTGATGTTAAGTGTTATTGAGATATTTTTCTTGTAAGAAAATTCAGCCTATCAACCTCACCTTTTCATGAAAGTAATAGGGGTGGCCACCCTAATATTGCATAAAATTACTTTGTTGTCAAGTTTTGTTAAAATATAATGTATATTCAAGCAACACATTGTAAGGAACAAAAATGGTCGTCTTGTTGCAAGCGCCTAGAACGTACTTTTTAACAGAAACTGCGCTAAACTGTAGCTATGAAAATAATTGAAACCCCTGGTATCCAGGCAGAAAGTGCTACTTCCGCCAAGGAGATGGTCTGTATATGTTTAGTGTTTTCAAGAATATGCAACCTGTATTGCAGTTGTGTAAATGCATGTCGCAAAATTCATCGAAGTAAAGTTCAGTAAACTTGGCTCGATTCGCTAAATTTGACCACAATGTCGGTTTCGAAACTTATTTTAATGGTTTTCAAAGAGAAAAATCTACTAGATTTTTTAACAACGTGAGTCACAGAATCGTCTTCTGAAAGCACTTCGTTTCTTTCATTCAGCGAAACAATTAAATAAAAGAATTTCAAAACCCATTGTACTTCTTCGAAATGTACTTAAATGATGTTATGATGTTTATAAAATTAATGGATATTTCTCTCCAAGAAAACATTTTATAAAAATGTTGGAACACTATATTTGTTTTTCTTGCCAGTTTGCTGATTCGAGCTTTCGAGCTTCGATGTATTTTGCGACATGCTTTTAACAACTGTATAAAAAGTTGCATTTTCCTGAAAATACGGCGTTGTGCAGATCAACTCCTTGGTGGAAGCAGCACTTTTTGCCTAGACACCAGGGAATTGAATTATTTTCAAAGCTACAGTTATGTGCATTTTTGGGTAAACACTGAATTCCAGAAGCTTGCAACAAGGAGACCTTTATTTGTTACTTACTACGTTCTGCTCCAATATACGACATGAAATAATAAACCTGACTGAAAAGTAATTTTATGCAATATAAGGGTGGTCACCCCTTTTATTTTCATGAAAGGGGAAGGTTTACAAGGCTCTATTTTTTACAGGATAAAGATCTCAATAACACTTGACACAACCCACAGGTAGACTACGTCTTTAAATACAAATTGCTAAGGGGGCTCCCTACCGGTGTTTCTAGCGTGTTGCAGCGAGTTGCTGCTATTCTTTTTTGACGAAACTATTTAAATAAAATAACACACACTTCAAACTATGTCACTATAGTTTTAAACATTCGGCACGTTAAATATAAACGTGATTTTCGGGCCACTCAAAATTGCCAAAAAGGTGTTTTCGCGACTGCCGTATGTGGAAAAATAACAAGCGGATTCGGAAAACACAACAATGGAAACAAGCGTTAGACTTTGAAATATGCTGCCCACAAATAAAATAATTTGGTCACTGCTTAAAGTCCCTTAGAAAAACTGCTAATAGTAAAGCACTGCACACCACCTGAGCAACTTGCCCGGAGAGGCGATAATACATTACACACCAAGGTTTGTGGCACTCTTACCGCTCGTGCCACACACACACACACACAAACACAGCCTATATATGGAGGCCCCTTAAGGTTGTTCAAGCAGGCAAAACTTAAAATTTTGTATTTGTATGAAATTGCGTTAGTTTTGTACACATTACTTGAGAGTACATATACTTCTAACGAAAAAAAATTAGCTCAGCTAGTTTTTCCGTAATGGCACTTCAAAGTCAAAATTTGCATATTTTTACTTCATACAAAACTTGATAACCAGTTAACATATTGAAATGGAAAAAAACACGTCAAAACTACGTGTCACTGTATATGGCTTGTAGCATATAAAACTCATAACAAAAAATTTTTGTGTTAAATAAAAAATTTCAAATTTTGAAAATTTTTTTGTTACTTTTAGAAATACAAAAATATTTTATAGTGAGTTTTCATATGCTTCAAGCCGTAGACAGTGACGTGTAGTTTTGATGTGATTTTTTCCATTTCAATATGTTAACTGGTTTTCAAGTTTTGTATGAAGTAAAAATATGCAAATTTTGACTTTGAAGTGCCATTACGAGAAAACTGGCTGAGCTATTTTTTTTTTCGTTAGAGGTAAATGTACTCTCAAGTAATGTCTACAAAACTAACACTATTTCATACAAATATAAAATTATAATATTTCCCCACTTGAACGCCCTTAAGCAGGATGGCACGCCGGCAGAGCTCTGCCTGCGCGTAGATGCGATGATTTATCAAATGCACGGCGAGCTTTCATCCTTACCTTCTTACTTCTAAGGCTACTCAAAAACCAGGACACGGCGACATTAAGAATCTCTAATATAGATAATACTGCCCTTTCGTTAGGGACCTTCCTGACCAGTTACAGTACCACAGCGAAGAGAGATGAAGTGGCCTGACAAGGCTACATAGCCGCGTGCAGAGCTTCGGTAGTTACAAGTTTATTCTAAAACTTCTCAATGCGCATTAGTGACGTCAACTTAGGAATAGCACTTAAATACCGTTACTCGTGTTTATACCCATTTATGATTCACCACTACTCATTACAGCATATTTTATATCTGTCGAGAATGGTGAAAATGCGTGCTTATGCGGTCCATTTAAGTTCGAAAATCTTGAAGTAAATTTTCAAAGGTGTACAGTGTAACTTGCAGTTAAATATTATGTCATATAATGATAAGGACGGCTCTGAATGATACGTAGAGCCGAGTTGTCAGCGGGAGGACTGCACGTCAGTTCATTGACATACACCTAGATGCTAGAGTGAGGGGTGATGAGCCTCTCTGCATCACCCATAGCGCTTCCGCACTTCTAAGCCTCGGATGTGTAAAATACATCTTGCCAGGCGACCACCTTAAGCGACGTAACATAGATCAGGCTGTAAACAAGAGCTCCCTCAAGATACCCTGTGGACACCATACGTTTCTCCGAAGGCGGGTTACATACCCTTATTTTACTCCGGCAATAAAACCGTACACTGCATTTCCTCCTCTTCTCTTTCTTCCATTCGTTCTTGTGCTAATTACTCAACCTTCTGCTATATTTCTCAATAAAACCACCCCTCGTCTTATGTGTGCATATAGGTACGCAAGAGTACATAAACGAATGTACGCATATGTAAATATTGACGCGTATCTTGGAACGCATATATGTAGGTAGTATACAGCGTGTTAATGAAAGTATGTTACAAACTTTGTGAGATTAATCAGGTAAAAAATTAAGTAAAGCTATATAATACAAATTTTTAGCTAGCGCACGTTTTAAGGGTCAAATTCGCTTTTGAAAATTGAATTTGACAACTGAATTTAGTTAATGGATCCTAAAGTAGTGTGAATGAAAGAATGAATTTCTGGGTATGGTTTATTAGCAACAATATCTGCAATCCGTGCAAATAAGGTGACGAATAAATGTCACCTTTACACTATGGGGTTGTTTACGCCGTTTTTCGTCATAGAATTAGTTGCCATTGCATTTTATGGATATTGAATGCCACGGTTTGTTGCGAAAATCCCCAATGAGCAAAAAAGGTAGCCTTGTCGCAACACCCTCAAATCCACCATTTTCGAGAAAATTGAAAATAGGAAATATGAATACCGACATGTAGGCAATACGCGATACACAGGAGATTTGAATGATTGTTACGCTTGCTAGTGATGAATGAATAGAGAACACCAATGTACACATGCAAAGCGTTATTCAGTAGATCTTGTATGTACAGTTAAGCCTATATATTAGTGTTTTTATGTATATGTTAACGAATATTAGAATTAGTGCATGGCAGTAGGTATGGATGTTTTACTGATATACGCAACATTTTTATCAGTGAAGTTTCATACAGGCATAGTTTATATTAGAAAATAATTTATGTTTTATTTAAATGCTTTATTTTAAAAACATGACTTTTCAACAAGAATTACCGTTATTAACTATTGTTATAAGCCTGCCTTTGTATGTTTTTGCATTAAGGGTTATCGTAATAAATACACTTGTAAATTTGTGTAAGTATTGTTACGTACATATTTTACAAATAAATGACTCACTTCCTCACAATCTGTCACAATTCGTCTTTGTTCAAGATGCTCGTCTTTGTGTGGTCCTTGTAATTTATAGATACAAGGAAGAGGATCAAATTCAAATGTTACCATTCCAATTTCCTATAGTGATATCTAATTTTAACTTTGAGAAGTTAATGGTACGTACAGCTGGCTTGTGGAGACTTTTGAAAAACTCCTATAAAAGTAATTTGGCTGTATTAACTGACACAGTCATAAAGTAAGTACTGAGTACGGTGAAGCAGCGGTAATACTTTGCACTCACATTCGGGATAACGTGAGTTGGATTCCCTGTCAGACCACTCTGATTTCTGTTTTACGTGCTTTTCCTTACTCCACGCAAATACTGTGATAGCTCCTCCCTTCAGGCCATGGCAAATTCTTTTTCCGATTCCCTTCTGTTTAAGCCAAATTTTCGGTCTCTATAACACCAACTGTCAACACAAAGTTAAGCCCTACCTACGAGCCTACCGGCTTAAGAACGAAAAGTCAAATATAAGTAGTCATAATTTTTTTTACTTGGTGATTCCTGAATTGTACTTAGGTAATTGTTTGCTTATTTTTTATAAAATGTGGCTTAAAATTAAGTAACTGTCAAGCGGACGACTAAAATACTCAATCGTCAATAAAATCTGAACTACTCATCAAAATTCGATGAAATTTTTTTGCCGAGTAGATATTTTATTAGCGGGCGTTTATTTATGTAGCACTATGCGGTAGTGTGCTTTAATTTCGAGTAAAAAAATAAAAACTGTTTTTAGAAAAATTAAAGGCTTGAAACCACAAAATGTACAAAAATGGACAACTGTAACATTTATGAAATTAATATAATAATATCTAGGCCTCTATAACAACCCAATTTCAAATATACTCGAGTTTTGATTTGAAAATAATTTTATTATTCGAAAATCCCTGTGCGAGAGGTTTACAGATGTTCAAATTATTTTCAAATGAAAACGCGAGTATACTTGAAACTCGGTTATTATAGAGTCCTAGATATTACCATATTAAAAATTATAAAGATGACATTTTTCAATTTTTGTATATTGACTCTCGACATCGTACCTTTCCAGACCCCTTAAAAATTATGAGTAAAGGAAGTTCTTACGACAGAAGCAAAGAAAAAAACACTGTTTCGTGAGTGAATCGTCTGCTGTATAGCTGGAATCGGAGACTCTTTTTAGCTATCTCTCATTCGTAAAATTGCATTAAGAGTGCATGGTAGATAAATAAACGCTGAAAACATCAATTGATTTCTACGCTTTTTCAAAGCCAATATGAATAAAATACTCAATGACAATCCTAGATAATGGTATTTGCCAACTTTATGAGTAAATGTTTATCCAGCATTATTAATTCGTTACGCGTGGTCTTTTGCACCGCAGTTAAATGCGCGAGGTTCCGGCGTCAGAGATTGTGCCTCAGAAGTTCATAACACTGGAAACAATTTTGATTAAAACGTTGGCTAAAACTATTGTCTAGGATTGCTATTGTTTAATTTTCGCAAATTGGCTTCAAGAAACCTACAGTTATAGATTAATGCTTTTAGCGTTGAATTATGTACCACACCCTCTTAAAGGCGCTGCCTATCCCGGAGGGCCTGGCGACAGCGAGGATAGGGATTTACATAGTCTATATATTACATATTCGGTGTGGCTCTGTATCTGTCAAAACTACATATATACCACCACTTACTTTCTTGTTCATTTTATTGAGGCCCACATTGCTGTGGGCTTCTTTAGGGCGTATTTGACACCCTGAAAACTACGAAGAAATAAGTTTTCTTACATAAAATAACACTCGAAAAATTAATCTCAAATAAGTTTTTCTTTCAGTTTTATTCCTGTAGCAATTATACCCGTCTTCTCAATGCAGAAAAAATAAATGTGTCCTGCGACTCTCAGGTAGCCACCGGAATGAAAGAGCGAGGGAAACGTGAGATCCCCGAGAAAACCCGCCGACCAACGGCATCGTCCGGCACGATTCCTACATGCGAAAATCCAGGGACCGACCCCGCCGGGAATCGAGCCCGGATCACCTTGGTGGAAGGCGAGAGGTCTGACCCCTCGGCCACCGCGGAGCCATCGGTCTACAAGAACTCGCAGTCACGAAAGATGACGGAAGTATTTGACAGCCGACTCGTAGGAAAACGCTACTGCCTATCCCCGCCCACTGTTAACCAGGCACCGAGCTATATGGCACAACGATAACACGTTGAACTCGTACTCGGTAGGACCCGGGTTCGATCACCGGCTCCGGCCATCCTGATCTCGGTTTTCCGTGGTTTCGAGCAGTCGTTCCAGGTGAGTGCCGGGATAGTTCCTTAACAAAGGCCATGGCCGACTCCTCGCCCAGCTCCTGTCATTGCACCAAGTTGTATGACACCGTCTCTTATGACCTCGCTATCGACGAGACGTTCAGCCCACTTTTTACCTACGTATCTACTAACAAGGTATAGGCTATTCACGATAAAGTGAGCACTGCTTCAATTATTCTCTCAGCCGCTTCGCAGCCATTTCTACTATTTTCAATTTGATAATTTCCATGTAACTAAAAACCAATGTACATATTTAACCACTCTCTAAACTTAAGATATATAGGTTCAATAAAATAAATTAATTTTTTTATAAGTTTTCGTGTGTGCTCAGTTTAAAATTAATAGCTTATAATCTTCCTATCTCAACCCAATATTTTTCTAAACTACACTATATGTAACTCTCAATCTCCTGATTATCTGTTAGCGCCCGTGTGGTACTGCGATACGCTAGCTTTAGTAGTGTTCTTAAAATTTGCATAAAGAACACGTGTTCACAAATTATTAAAAACAAAAAGGAATATTTATCATTCGTTTAAACCGTGAAGCGAGAAAATTTTTGTTTTTCTTATCAGTATTTAATTTGTAGTATTTGCCTATTCCATCTTATTAATAGAGTAAAGTTTAGTTTTCCAGTGTCATTACTTTGTAATAGTTGAAAGGTGACGTGAAAGCTATAACGATGCTGATTGTTGCAAAGTTAGTATCCACGTTTGATACTTTTAAAATGGCATAAGAGTTCTTGAGATGCACAAAACCACTTAAATAATTCAGAAAGAACTATAGTTAAACTCAAGCGTCGATGATAACTAAGACAAACAGGCAATTAGCGAACTCTGAGGAACAGGAAAACAACCAATTAGTGCCTGCAAGAAAAGTCTTTGGAGGGGAGGGGGGAGAGAAATCATTTCCTCTCAGGACGGTATGGAACGAACCCTTGCCCTTTCGCACTCGCCTCATCAAAGACGGTGTTTATCACACAAGGCGCGCCTTCCCACCTCTTGGTCATTAAACATTTTTATCGCATCCCCTCCCCTTCTAAGCCATTCCAGGGTCGCTCCTCTATTTCCTTTACTTTGTGCGGCAACTCGGGCATGGGCAGCGTCAAACCATCGCCACATAAAACTGCCCCTGTAGGGTGAGGGTAGGTAGGGGGTGGAGGTTGGCTCGGGGTAGGATACCCTCGGGGAAACAAAGGGTTCCGGGTGTAGGGGGGTCGCGCGCACACCAAGGACCTGTCCAGGGGCAAAGAGGGGAAAGTGGCGCATGCGCGCACTCATTACCCACTTTCCCAGCAGCCCATCTCAGGCTTCTTGCGCCATCTGTTGGTCTCTCTGGCGTGCCAACTGCGCCAACTAGCGAACCGAAAAAAAAATTCATACACGGCTTTGAAAAACACGCCGTGGAGCTAAGAGATGCGTCATTTACTTCCATCTTTGTTATGTGCATTTAGAACCAATTATAGTATCTTATAAATTATCGATTACATGGTTGAGATTAAATGCACTCCAATCAAAATAATAGAAAGAAATAAAATCGTTACTGAGTTGGTGCATATTCTAAACCTGTACCAAAATAGAATCTAAAACACCCTACGGTGGTGTAATGGAGAGATTCAAAGAAATGGCTTGGACGAATACAAATTGGGAGGAGATGAGGCTATATGTAAGTTTAATATAAAATAAAAAAATTGTTAATAGTATTTTTAAAATAATTTTGTAGTAAATATGGACAAAATACAGTAAAATATGTTTTTTTTTAGTCTAGTGTGGTATTGTTCAGTGTTTTAAATTAATTATTTGTATATTCTTGGCGTAGTCATGAAATATATGCGATGTATCTGGTCCTCACTGTGGGTAAACGGAGAGATAATTGTCGGAGTGCTGGCCTCAAGGTCGAGGCACGAATCCTAGGCGGCGCTCCTTGCAAGGACGCTGTGCGGCGTCGCGCGCTTGGCGGGCTTTTTTGCTGGTTCGTCGCGTCGCCGCTTGGCGCCGTGGCAGCGCTAGCAGACGGGCGCAACCCGAAAGCTTCCCCGAAAACATTCGAAGCGTCCATCCCTCTTCCCCCGCCGCCGACGCCGCAGCCTCCCTCCTGCAACCACTCCTCCTTCCCCTGACGTGCGCGCTACTTTTTTTTTAGTTTTCACCCCAGCCAGCATATACATATATATTTTTTTGCCCGGGTGTGAGCGGGGGAGGGGCGGGCACGAAAAGCGGCGGTGGTAGGGCCGAGTTTCTCTCTGCCGTCGCAAGATGCCGCCTGCAGACTGGCCGGTCCTTGCGGCGAAGGGGGCGGTTCCTTAGCGACGCGACGCCCATGCGCCTTGGCACCCACCGCCACACCCCGGGAGCCGCTCACGGCGAGGAACCCCTCTCAGTCACGTTGGGCGCCCCCGCGGTCCTGGGCCGCACGCGAAAAAACCTACCCCCGTCGTTCGTCGTCGGCGGCCGCTGCCGGCTGCAGCCGGGTTGAATTTAAAAAAAATATCCATCCCCGCGCGGATAAAACCACGAGCGAGCAGCGAGGGACAGCGGCCGCGACGTTGCGACGAGCGACCGACTGGAAGGTGCGCCGATGTGACGTTGTCTGTTAGCGCGTCTCAAGCTGGCCGCCGGCTTCTTCCACGACGGACGTCTCGAGGAAGACGACCTCCGCGTCTTAATATCGCGCGCGCTCGCTCTTCTCACACGTCGTGGCTCGTCCTGTCGCCTCCTCGCTGGCAAGACTCAGACTCGACCCACTGGTTTTTTCCTTCAGCAACCACAGGAACGTTTAAAAAACTGGTGAGTACCAACCTAGAAAAAAATTACATAATGTGTGAATGTTAGCGCGCTTCCCTCCTTGTAGTGTTCCTGTTTGCTTCCGCTTGGTTCTGTGCGCGCGCTGTGTGACGTCATCCGAGCTGACGCATGTATGCAATTCCGTCTATGCATGTGTGTACGTGTGTGTGTGGTTAGTGCTTCTATCCCTCTCTACCTCTCTATCTCTCTCGCTCTCTCTCGCTCTAGCCTGGCTGTGTTCATCAAGTGAGTTTACGTGTCGATACGGATTAAAATTAATTATCCGCTCAGTCCGACCGCGAGAAGTAGGTTTCGCCGAAGGAAGCTTCCGTCATGTGAGCGTCTAAGACGAATGTCTTAGACAACAGTCTTGTAAATATTTAAGACGTTGCCGTTAAAAAAATAAATAAAAAGAAAAAAGAAAAATTCAGAAAAAAATTACAGAAAAAAATTCGCGAAAGTTTAAAAAAAAATGGCTGGAGAAGACGGGAGGAAGGGAGACGCCGGTCGACCGCGTATCGACGCGTCGTGTCCTTGGCGAGTGACGCCGCCTCAGCCGCCAGGAGCCGACGTCGGGCGACGGCGCCTATTGCTAGGTCTCGGCCGCGTCTTACACCCTCTCCTGCTGTGGAAAAAAAAAATATTAAGATTTCTTGAAGACGTTTGCCATTCTTACGTAATACTCAAGCACGTTTACTTTATTGCATTTTTACAAAATATTTTTACCAACTTTTCATGCATAGCTGCACATAACATGTCAAGAATTACGGCCGTTATTACGTATTATTAAAAGCGATAGATTTCATATTGTAACTATCCAACATAGTAAAAATATATATTTACCTTGAAAAATATTTTTCGTCATTTTGACTCAATTTTTGGTCTGCCTTACTATTCTACTGTTACAAAGGTTGTTACTTAGCTAGTGTTACAGAGCAAATTTATTACAACTAAGGCTACAGTCAACAAATTTTCTCTCATCTTAAATATTTTTGAGATTTTTTATTTTCTTGCTATGTTTCTGCAACTCATAAAAATACTTTCGTCTAATGGAGTAAGCCAGTATAATACATCATTATATTTCGTCCCTCGTTGGATATTTTATTTAGGTTTTAGATGATAAATTTGACTTTATTGTTCATGTTTTGTGTATATAAATGTTATATGTTAGTCGACGTAGTGGACATAATGGTGATAGATAAGAACCGTTGACTGAGTACTACAGCTTGAACTCTCCTACAATATATTTAAATGAAAAGGTGTAATGTTCATTGTCCGTGTTAGGAGTGTATATAACCAGCGCCGTGTGTGAGATGAACGCGGTGGACATAGCTAGACGTGCCGCTGTGTGCGAGATGTCGTCGCACGCGCCTAGCTCGGCCAGTCCTGCAACCCGCAGGACACAGGCGTCTAGCGCATCGCGTGCTGGCATTTATTTGTGACAGGTGCCGATGATGAAGTTATTGTCTGGCGGGAGGGAGGCGAACATTCGACAGTGACGAAAGAGTGAGCAAAAAAAGTGGGCAGGGGTGGCGAAAATTGTTTATTATCGTATATCGACCAGTTTATGTGTTGACAATATCATGCCTCCCTCTTTTTTTCCGATTTTGATTTTTTTCTTCCCGATGCTGTGTTTATGTTTCTGCCGTCTCTTTCCAACCGAAGGGAAGTGATACATGCACATTTCTTGGAAGGGGTGAAGTGAGGGGGTTGGGAAAATGTCTACGAGATCGGGGAAGTGTATATTGAGACTGGAGAGTTTGAATGCCAATATCGTTTGAGGAAGGTTGCCGGCAGGCGTGGAGGGGATGGACCGGCGGAGCGGGGGAGGAGAAGGCGCCGGTAGGAGAAGTCAAGTGAATGAGGAAAGAGGGAGGGGAAGGGCTGGAGAGAGAGTAGGGTGCGACAGAGACGACGCGATGGTCATCCCCTTAGCACTTTTTCCCCGTCTCTTTTCAGCGCGCCCTCGCGGAATGAAGGCGTAGCGGATTGGAGGAATGAGAAAGAAGAGGTGTAAAAGAGAGCGAGGAGGCTGCGAGTGCGGGAGGGAGGGAAGGAGAAAGAACGCGAGAATGAGGGGAGGTGGGGGTGGCGGGGAGAAGTCCGAGGCGCGCAGGTCCCTGAACCGCCTTGGCGGTCCAAGTCAGCGGGGCGACTCAGGAGACAGTGCCGCCAGCCCGCCCAGCCGCCGCGCGCTGCACGCAGCCTACCGAGCCAGGGGCCAGTCGGCGACCAGGAGGCGCCCCGCGCAGTCAGTGTTCCATGGAGAGGCGTCGCGGCGGTGCGCGCCCTCTTCGAGGAGTGTCCGCGAGTGATCAGTGACCCTGACAGTGGACAGGCAGGTGGTGCTAACTCCTTCCCCCTTGTTTCGTCTCAACCAGGATTACTACTTCAACGCTCATGAAGACATAAGGTAGGGAGCGCTTGTGCCTCTGCAGACCACAGTAGTGAATTATCATTTTTTGGCAGTTGACGATTTTATTCCGGACATATATTTTACATGGACAACAGTGACCGGCGAGCCTGAGAAAAAGTTCGGTCTAGAATGGAACGGCATCGAACTATAATTTTTTCTAGCCAGCGATCTCCTGGAATTAAATTCTCTAAACCCGAAATATTTTTGTCTTGCGACACCGCGAAGGTGGAGTTTGTCAGGAAGGCAGGAACTTGCAACGTGAACGCACGGCACGTGGTCGAGTAGGCGCCGCGACTATGTGCGGGGGCCCAGGCTTGTCTTCTTCCGCCTTTCGTCCGTCTTCCGGCCGAGCGAGGCGCCGTCTTTGGCGCCGGCCCAGCGCTCGTCCTCGCCACTCATCTGCGCGTTCAACACCTGTCACTCGAGCTTACCTGGTGTCTACTATCCACTTGCTCCTTTCTTCAGTCAAGTATTGTTCCTTCACTGCCCGCTGATAATATTAGCAGCGTTGCTACATTCCACTTGAACACTGCCTGTAAGGGAATACCTTGAAAATACCAAGTGCCATCTTATACGATATTCAATAGTTTTAAAAACAATTTTTCTAATACTTTCCATATATGCCTAAAGAACGCGTTGGTGTTAAGTGCAAGAATATTCGAGTATTATTATTATTTTTTTTTTTCAATTTTGAATTTTTTTCTGATACAGTAAAAGTACTAAACTATACTTTTCATTGAAAAGTTTCTCCGTATCATCGCTTCAAAAATGCTAACTATGCATAGGTGTTAAGGGACACTATAGAATAATTCATTGTCTTCTGGTGTATACAGAATTGCTCTTTTGTCAGTTCGTCATGTGATTCCCCGTTGTACAATTCACCTGCCACTATTAGCTAGTTGTTTTAATTTGGTAACAGTCTTGTATCCAAATCCCGTATAAGTCAGTACACTATATGTCCTGCATTATGTGTTGCCAATCCGCAAGTAGGCTACGTATGTTCTCTGAAGTTCCTTTCCTTGATCGTCTGAATATTTTTGTGGTATTCTTATTGGAAGGTATTTTCTGTACTTGCTGCATATGCTACTCTGCTATGGCAGTATTTAGCAGGTTAAGGTACTGAAATACTTAAACTATTGTTTCCGCCTTGTAAAAATAAGACCATTTTACAAGAATACGTTTTTCTCTATGTCTTTCCCTATGGCAGATATATTGATTAATACTCGAACTAATTGATTGGCCCAGTGTTTCTCGCAATTATCCATTTATTTTATGCAACCCAGTGACTACTACCCGACGTATTAGGTCTTGTGCATCTGCAGGAACAAAACGTGTTTTTATTACAAGTCAGACTTCGCTTTTGTTACCGTCTACAGATCTATTTCTGGTACTATTTTTGTTGTGATATTCTTTTACTGGTTGGTGTACTGTTGAAAGATAAGTTTAGTCAGGTGTGTTGATTCCTCCCTCATGTAAAGTCCTGGTTCGTGATTAAATCCGTAAATACATAAGATGTGATAAATCGCAACTTTCATCTTACAGTCAATTATTTACTGGACGTACTCACGCATAGTTACTGTATATTTTTAATACGCCTAGAAAAGTCAAATGCACCTCCCACGCTGTTTTTATGAACAAAGCTAAAATTCCGTAATCCATATAATGCATGACAAAATAATCACGTAGTTTACATTAAGGAACAAAAATTTATAAGAAAATAATTTTTAGGTTTTCAAAAGTTATTCTGATTAAAAGCTTGGCTGGCAACTATCAGGATGATTATTTGCGTATGAAATAACATAAATTATAAAAATTTTAACTATGCGTAATTAGCACAATACAACCACGTAGGTTTTTAGGAATAAACGTGAAAATTATTTTTAAGCGGAATAGCTAAACAGCGTGCTCTTGAGAAGCAATTATTTTGATTGTTGCGTGACACTGTTTTGAGTTCCTTTAAAACAGTAAGAAAATTAAGTTCCCTCCGTCGTAAAGGTACTTGTTTTGCGAATGTTCCGACTTCCTGAGAAAGTTTTATTTGCTAGTTACGAATAGTATTCTTGTAGGAAATTTTCTCCATTCTTCCTCAGAATTTTTTCCGACCTAAGATGAATAAGTAGGCTTTAAACATGAGGAAATAGTTAAGTGATAATTTCTTAAATCACTAAGTCATGCTAATATGTTAATTACGCGTTCGTATTATTGATGTTGAAGAATATACAAAGTTTTGACAACACTGACACGGATACACTTCCCGAATGTACAACACTAACTAGCAAGTAAAGTGTGAACGCTCATATAACGTGCAAGAAATTATTTTCTGCTTGACGGCAATGCTTTCTTACATATTGGCCTTATCTGCAGGAGTTCTGCGTTATATTTTACGTGTAATATCAGCAGGGAATAAATATGCAGTAGTTTATTCTGATCAGACATTTGATATTCTAGCCAAAACAATTTTAGTGAAAAATGCGTGTAGTTGCTTCTTTTCACAGGAATGACGGGAATTTTAGAAGTTGAAAAGCATGAGGCTTCAATTTGTAAACATGCTTACATTAAGTTATATGTGTCCCTGTTTAGAGCTGTATGTTTCATTTGTGTAGAATTTTAAATTTTGGAATGAAAAAAAAAACAGTTTTTTATCAACCCCGTGACTCAACAAGAGAACATTATAATCCGATTTCGTGTTTTAGATTAATTCACAAAAGAAACTGTTAATTTAGGTTCAAAGAATAAACCGTATATTTTCACGTGGTAAGAATATCAGTACAGTTATTTCAAGTTAGCTACTAGTAACGTCAAAATAATACATTTTTGTTCTTCGTTAGAACATAATACTTTCCGTATTTTCCACCCCACTGAATCAATGCGGTTACGAGAAGGTGTAAATTTTAATCATATAATTTATAAGCCTTGACAATTTTGTGAAAGTTATGTACAGTAAGCTATATTTGAAATGTTGTGAACGTAATATACTTACTGTTTATAGAAATGATAAGCGTATATATTTATAACTCCCAAATGCATAATAGTGTGCTAAATGTGTAGATACATAGATTTTGTAGAGTAATTCCAGTAGAAATCAGAGCACCCTGAGCTCACACAAATTATGCTCTTCAAAAACCGACAAGCTTCCAAAACGCTATAAATTTAACTTATCACATGTAACTGATGGACCGGCTGCTATTTTTGAAAGCCCAAAGTTTCATCAGCAACCATAAGTGAGAAACGTCAATATTTGCTTGATGGTTGGTTAAACATTCCAGAGATTGCTTCACAGAAAAATGCAGCTTAGGTTGTGTTTGAATCTCGGTCGTATTTCTTAAATAAACTCTGCGGTTTCTTAAACGATTTGTTTCCATGACAAGTTAACCTTTTTCTGAAAATAACCTTTCATAGGTAAGGCCAAAAGAAATTCCTCTCAAAATTGTTCTACTCCAGTAGAGCATGTTGCATGGTTGCTTTGCAAAACTTTTTTGTTTCAGTTAATCATGGATTAAGTAAGTGTTTATTTGATGGTCCACTTGCATACAGTACGTATTGAATAAACGCATATAAAATTAATGAAGATAACTGTAATCAAACTAGCATTTATGGTTTCAATTGTAAATTGATCTGGAAGTTTGTGAGAAAAAACTGTCCGATTTATAAATAGTGCATTAGTAAAATTATTTCTAGTATCTGCATAAATACGAGTAAAATTTGTTTTATAAAGATTCCTCGCAGGCCAGAAATATGTCGTAAAAATGTAAACTTTGAAATAATTTTTAATAATGATTACCACTGCAATTTGTAAGGCTGAAGTATCCACGTAACATGTAAATATGATCAAAAGAAATAACCTTTAGTAGTTAAGATGTTGGCTTGTAACCATTATTAGATAAGCTAACTACAAGGTGCACGTTTCACTGTTGGGCACAAGCGCTATCGAACAACCATAAAATATATTATCTATTAACTTTGTTCGTTAGAAAAACAATCTTTGTTTTGTGACTAAAAATTGTCGGACGACATATTATCAATACATCAAAAGGTACGTACTGCTTGAATAATAAATGTTTGTGAATTTATTTACTTTCCATAAAATAAAGAGAACAAAGTTCTCCCCAGAAAATATTTAAATGTTGCTTCGCACTTATTTGGGCCTAATCAAGACAACTGATGGAAAATTTGTATTATGGTGACTGCTACTATTACGCACGAGTCAGGAAGTCTTTTCGTGTGTCTTTCAATGCTGCACTCTAGCGGGCATTCGCCGAACCTGGAGCAGACGAGTGGCGCTGGAAGTCTTGCGGCCATCGCTGGAACTTTTAGAAGGCCTTCCTTCCTCCCTCTTAATAGGCGAGCGAATGGAGGGGAGAAAGGAGGGGAACAAGAGAAGGGTTAAGCGCACGAGGAGGGGAAGGGTGGAGGATGGTAAATTGTGCGAAGGGAGTGAGCAAAAGGGAAAGAGAATCGCAGTTAGGGAGCAAAGCGGGAGGAGCAGGACAAGAATTAGATAGCTGTGTTTAGTTGAAAGCCCATGAATAGGAGGACGTTTTAACCCTTGTGTTGAGATTAAACCCCGGCATTTTGTAGTGCAAACCCATTGATTACATTCTGGGGTGTAGAAAATCCGGAGTCGGGGAGAAAAAGACTAGAACAGGTGCTGACGACCACTAAAAGTAGTCGGGGGCAATCCAAGATGTAAAATCATACACTAAATTTTCTCGAGAGCAATATAAAGTTTCTAAATTTTACGAGCTCAGAAAGATTTGTTCGTTGAGTTACTAACGGAAGGCTTAGTAATCATCCCGACACTTAAAACATTCTCTCTAACAAACAAAATTCTTTATTTTCATTATATTGACAGTTATTGATCGAAGCAATTTCAGTTATTTGGAGATTATACCATAATGAGATGGCTTGATTACCGACATTTATTACTGACCATATACATATTGATCAAATTGTACCTATTAGTACTTTTTATACGAGAAGGAGGTACCCGTTACAACAATCCTTCAAAATAATTACGTTTTTTGAGTCAAAATGTTTGTTAAATATACTGTACTTCTATGCATAGAATTTCTACAACCCAGCATTTAAGATTTTTCAAGTCAGTGTGCTTTACATGTAAAAACTAAGAGTAGTTATTAGTTTTCCTATTCCACATATAATGTAGCTTGATAGGTGACATTTGGGAGAGTTCATGATTTCAATATTCATGCAAAGCAACTCAGTTAATTAACTTATGAACTTACATTACATTACTCGAAAGTGGTACACGCTGCTAGGGAGATGGTGAACCAAAGACGGTCCAAATTAGTGCTAAAACCACTGATAAAGAATTCACGGCCAAAGTGAAATCGAAACCAAGCTATTCGGCTGGTTTTAGTTTGCCGTATTCAACACAAATACCTCGAAGGCCAGTGTCAATCGACACAAGACAGTTTGATATGCCTGATATTTATTTATGTTGGCATCGTAAGTTTCCAGTTGCCAGTATAACGTTCAGGGCTCAAATCTCTGTTAGATCATGACAAATGTAATTACTAACCAACTCATTAATTAGCCTTATGACATTCTGACTGTTCCATAATAAGGATGCTATCAAGCTGGTTTGACAGGGTTATCCTCTGTATTTTCTAGTAATAACAGGCATTGTGTGTTCTATTGTCACAAGAAAAACATCCTTATCAGTGAGTCATACGCTAGTTATTACAGTGGTTGACAGTGTTAGATAATATTGCTGGTTTTTCAAGGCCACTAGCAACCATAATTGTTCATCTGGGCAGTAAAAGTTACTTCCTTTAATAATTTTCTACCATTATAAAACCTACGCTGTTAATTAGTTACCAACTAAAAACATTTCAATTAATAGTGGTTTCGAATGAAAATTATGTGATGTATAATGAATTGAATGAGGTAGCGCGGTGATAAAGAAGTGGATTCGTACCCGGGCGGAATTAGGTTCGATTCCTAATCAGGCAACTCTAATTTAGGTATTCTGTGATTTTCCGAAATTATTCCAGACGAATGGAGAGATTGTTCCTAACTAAAGGCCACAACCGATTCTCTTCTCGCTTATTTACATCAGAGCTGTTAGTGACCTTAACTCGACGAGACGGTAAGCCTATCTATATGTTGAAAATAAATCCTCCTTAGAGTGCATAAAGTTATCGTATGAGCAGGATACCCGACGGCAGATTTATAGCTGGATGCTCATAGGCATGTGCATACCTCGAATGATGACACGGAATGAGGTCGTACAATGGAGAAGAGAAGTGAAAAGGGCAGGGGAAACAGGAGACCCCGAGAAAACCCGTTGGCCACGATTCCCAAATGCGAGAAACTAGGTACCAACTCAACCGGGGATCGAACCCGGATCGCCTTGGTACGAGGCGAGTGGTCTGACCACTCGGTCGCCGCGGCCCTCATTTGAGTGCATGACTGGCCCGTACTATGCTTAGCAATATTAAGAACTGAGTCCATTTCGACAGTCGACAGGAAATAGCACATTGTCTGCTAGCTGAAACATGCGCGATGTCAGCAAATACGTCCCCGAATAGCAAACATCAACTGGCCCACTTGTGCAAATCTGATCGTGATAAGCAGCCCACAGGCAGTAAACGTTCGGAATGCACCCGTGGCCACATGTGGCATACATGATGCATAATGAAATCACCCACACATTAACCACAAGTGTACCACAAGCGTTCTTGTCATATTAAGATGCTTGTGGGTTAGTTTGCTAAGTTTCCCACATTAAAATTATTTCAGCATAACTACACACATATTTACTGACAGGACCTGATTAACAACCATTCCAGCAAAAGTAGACGATAATACTAGCGAACGTTGGCCGCTTCTGCCAACTGAAAAATGATTGTACTTGATACTAGGGTCGTTTCGGGAGTGAGATTTTGGTCAGCGCTCAACATCGAGGTCTTTGCGCTGGTGGAGCTGCACCGGAATGAAGGGACGGGGGAAACGGGAGATCCCCGGGAAAACCCGCGAACCAGCGGCATCGTCCATCACGACCCACATGCAAAAATTCGGGGACCGACCCTTCCGGGAATCGAACCCGGATCGCCTTGGTGGTAGGCGAATGGTCTGACCATCCGGCCACCACAGCCCCACGTCGTTTCGAGATGTGTGCAAATACTTAGTGCAACTCGTCAACCAGTCCGCTCTACACCGAGAGCTGACAATAACGACTATTTTTCCCTTCTATCTCTCTCTCTCTCTCTCTCTCTCTCTCTCTCTCTCTTATGTAAGCCTGGAGAGCTGTAATGAACGGAACATGATTTGTAAAAGTGCGGAGGACAAGGCGGAGAAGGAAGAAGGGAACGCTGTGAGTGGCGGACCCTGCAAAGGAGACTACTGGAGGATTCCTCCGAGTATGCAAATCGACGGGCCCTTGCTTCATGAGGGGTTATGCAAATGGCTTGCACGGGCGACGCGGCCCGGTGCATCCTACAATTGCATTGCGAGCCAACAGCCGCATACCTAGCCTGGGACCACCTTCCCCCGGCTGTGACGTGGGTTGACACGGCAAGTCATGTTTCATATATCATATCGCTGACATGTAAAAAATTTATCTGTAAATTTACCACTTAGGCCGCGGTTGTACGGCACCCCAAAGTTGTTTACTTAAACATTTTCCGGCGGCCATATTTAAACACACTTAGTTGAATATCTGCCGAAGTAAACATGTTCGGGCGGTTACACGAAACTCGATTGTTGGAGCCGTAATCGATAGTGTTTTGTCACAACAGTTTATTTACACATCATTGCTTCATTTATGTTTATAGGTTATGCGTATTTTTTAATGCAAGTACTTTTACTTATAAGTCACCTACAAAACACTTCACTAACTTGCGTATTCATTATATTTAGGCCTCTGTTACAAGACTCCCTGAGCCTTCTTCTCAGCACAGCACAGAAGAGATGTCGATCTGATGTAATTGTTTCCTACATATTGTTACGAAACAGACAAATGTATACTTACCAGACTGCTCTAGTTACAAGCTGAAGTCTGCTAAGTGTTACAACTGGGCACGGGTTAAGAACTTCCATTACTGTTTAGGAAGTTTTTTACGGTGCAGTCCCAAGTGTTCGGCTTATGCGGGCAGCTTTGGCTTCGTCAAGGTGTGACATGTAGCGTTGCGTGCAATGTGGGTGTGACATTCTTTCACACATAAAACCGAGCAAAGACACTTACATTCGGGAAGACCCGGGTTCGATTCCTGGCGTGGCATTTTGTTTTCCACGATTTTCCTAAATCATTCCCGGCGATTGCTAAGACTGGCCTTGGCCGGTTCCCTCTTCTTATCCTGTTTTTTTACTCCCTACTTCCGTATCCAACGACACCGCTGTCGACGAGGCGTAAACTGTATCTACCTAACAAATGCCAACCATAAAAAATTGCTTTGCCTCTGTCGTAATGATTGACCTTCAATACGTATGCAGCAAAATAATAGGCTTATCGTGTAATTGTTACAAGAAAACGTTTGTTGCACTTACGCCACATTTTCCTCTAATGATAAGTAAGGAAAATTATTCCTTTCATAGTAATCAAAATTGTACATTGCAATTCTCAAATCGCTGTTGCCATTGTTCCTCATTTAATTATGAAATTTTTCAAGTACTATAAATCTGGGTTCTCTGATCCAGTGCATTGACAATATTAACAATTTTGTCGACGAGATTTTTTACAGGACAATGAGACATTACCTGCATCTATTGTATTAGAATTATTTAAATACCTTGTAGCTTTTATTTACACCTGAGAACACGTGGTTGCTAGCAAACATTGAAAGAGAGTTGTTGATTAGCATCTAGACTAAGTTTGAACTAAGAAAACTTCAAGACGTGAACATGGTGACGAAACACTAAACTAAGATACGTAGCTAGAAACGAAAACGAGTCAGGCGACGCGATAGTAAACCAATGAACTCGTATTCAGGAGGGTGTGGGTTTGATTCCCGGCCTGGCAATCCTTATTTAGGTTTTCCGTGGAATCTCCTAAGTCACTGCATAAGAATTGTGCAATGGCTCCTTGATAAAATTGATTGATGATTCCTTCCCAGCTTCGATTAAATCTGAGGCACTGGTTATATGTATATATAATTACATAAATGTCGACGAGACGTCGTTAAGCCAAAGGCGAATACAATTAGTTTACTTAATGATCCGAAAGCTGTATTTAGCAAGCGAATGAAGAACTGACAGCACTGTAATTAGAAAATGAATTGTTACTTTAATGCCATAGTTTCCCGGAATCGCTCCAGGTGAATGCTGGGATGGTTTCTTAACAAAGGACTTGGCTGACTCCTCTCCCAGCTCCTGTCATTGTACCAAATTGTGTGTTAGCGTCTCTAATGACCTCGCTGTTGACGAGACGTCAAACCCACTATTCTCATTCGATGATTCAAAAACATTTTTTTTTTTTTCAGGTTCATCATTACGCTGTAGGTAGAGTCAAAACTTGGTCCAATCGCAACAGAAGCACTAACGAAAAACTCTTTCAAGTGTTAAGGCTATTTAACTGACTAATGTGCTAAATGTTTATTATAACTTGAATTATCTCATCTAGGTTACGATTGTAGTAAACAGTTATTTTTTTTTTCGTCGACGAGCTTCGCAGGAAGGTAGAAAGAAGTACTATGTGCGCCAAGCCTGACATTATGTTGACGCAGAAAGAGTGGGAAGAGGAGGGGAAGAATCATCCCTGGATATTTATTTTTGTCCTCCGCAGGGAGCTACACTTGTTCATCTTGCGAGGGCTGACTTAATATCCCATTGGAAGGGGCACTTTATTTCTTCTGCTTTCCTGTGGCATTTGCGGGCGGAATAAATGGGGCGAACATAACGAGTTGGAGAAGGTTGTGGGGAGGAGGTACCGATATAAGGACAAGGAATAAAACTGAAGGAAATGGGGGAGGCCCGCTTGGGAGAACCACCCCCGCTTGCAGGCAAAATGGTGGCGAGATGGGGACATGCATTTCCACTGGCGCCCATGCAGTTCCGACTTTTTTTCCCCTCTCTTTCTCCTGAAGATTTGTTTGGAAGCATTTTTTTCCTCCTCAAGTCACAAACAAGAGGATAAATTTATGATCTAGAACTACTTTCTTTTCTTTCAAAAAAAATTCCTACCTAAATAAGAGCATTAGATTTTCATTTGCATTTGCGCAGATGAAGAATTTTTGAGCGCATTAAGTCAAGTTCACTGTGATATATAGAAGTTCAGTGTAACTGCACGGTAAAATATGTGTAGAGAATGCCAAACATTATCTTACAGTTACTGTAACTCTTGCCACAAAAATGTTCACAATCATCATATAATGAAGAAATACTACTTGAGTTAAAAGAAACAAATAGTAGGCTTTTACCTACTATTCTTGTGAAATTTTTATCGACGTTTAAAATGTGTGAAATATTAATCGTTTGCAAAAGTATATGTTTGAGCAAACCCCATAACTTTTAAGAAAAGATTTTTGTACCAACTTGTTTCAGTGTCTTACGTGCATGTCTGTACCGCTGCTATATGGTCCGTGATTGGATGTTGAACTATCAGCGTCTTAGGTTTAGTCTATACCGGCAGATCACAGACGTGTGGTGTCGCAGTAACCTTACGGCAGTCAAATATGTGACGGCTCTTCTCAAAGAGACGCTGCCAGTAATCACGAAGCAAAGCTTATGAGTATTCAAAATAAATTATAATGTAAGAATTATTTCAGTCACATAAGCCAATTTTTACAAAAAAAATATATGTGTTATTAAATAAAAAACCACAAAAATAGCCATCACTTTCGATAATACATTTAAATTGCGTTGCGAAAAACTGACTACTCTGAAAGCAACTAACCATTAGTACGATATATATGCTTAGCTCTAAAATTACTTTGACGAACACTTTTTATCAACAAGTTAAAAGAAAACTATCACGAAGTTCGCAAGATCCACAAGCGAGTATTTCACAAAAACCTTCATCAGCTCATAACATACACAATTGTGTTTTAAAATAAAATATTTGTTTGTGGTGTTACGTCTCTCATAAAAATACAAAATTCATCAAGGGTGAGATTACTTTCCGAAAGGTTATCTATTCACAATCAGAGTAGCAGAGTTAACCTTCAGTCAAAAACGTCTCTTCCCACTGTAAATGTTATCTATTTTGACATCCTTCGCGAAAGACATTTTTTACATAATGGTGTTTAATCAGAGAAATAGCTGCAAACCAGGTTTACAATCGTCCACAGCTCAATGCAGGGTTCGAACCCTGGACTGCTGCCCGCGTACTATCATATATGCTACGTCGGATGGATAGGTTCCTCACAATCGTAAACATCCACATCATAGTCGATAAGCACCAATTATCGATAATCAGGTCCGAGCTTAGGTCTATGAGTTTTGCGGATTTCATCTTTGAATTCCTATATACATTATTCACGTATAACTCACAACTAACACTCCCAACGGGTCTAGCATGATGTTTTAAATTTTTTAACGTAGCTATATACGTATTGACAGACCGGTAATACTTCTGAGAGCTATGATTGAGTTGAAAAACAATACAGAATAATAACATATGCAGCACGCCGTATGCCCAGATCCGTAATCATTATACCCTATGTTCTGTAGTCATCGCCAAATATTGGAAACTGGTTCTAGCAATAACATTTATGAATAAAATCAGGGAAAACGTTTTACAATCATTGCCTTCAAATGACGTATATTATTTAAATTTAGTAACAAATGTTTATACTTTACTCTGACAGCCACAATGCATACATAGCCTACCCTTATATTGACAGACAACACTGCAGATGCACAACTAATGTATAAATGAAAGCTGAAAAATTGTGCCTAATTGCTACAAACTTTTAAGACTCACTTAAACAGCAATATCTATCATCCATTCGAATGGTATGTGCCATTTAAAAAAAAAAACATTATTTCACCGATCATGAGAATTAAATCATCCAGTTTACACTATTTGTATGCCTGCACCGATAGCAACGAAACTGCATCAGCGTTTTTTTACGATTTTTTACGTGGTCCATACATATGTAGGCTAATGCTAAATACAATACCCGTATTGAGGCCCTCCAACATCATTAAAAAATTACTTCTTGAGAAATGAATCTTAAATTGTAAAAACTGGGTACAAATATGTCTACAATAGAAGCGTACGTCGAACTTCACGTCCAACAGAATGATACGGTCACTGTATGAAGTTTCTTAGAAACAACCGGATGAACAGGGGGCTTGAACAGTGGATCAATATCGTTGCTCGTTTCATTTGATACGCGTGACAGGGTCACCCTTATCGATCTCTTGCTACAAATCCACAGACGCGAAAAGGTGTGCTACCGTCTTAAATCTACAAACCTATATACACGGGAAAAATGTTTCAGAAATAAATTAAAAGTAATTCATATTTACTATAAATATTAAATATGTATAAATACTGTAAATATGTTTGATTTTGTCTTTGTGGATGTACCCACAGTGTACTTTTTCCCCGAGGTTTCATTTTCGTTACACATTTTTTGGCATCAGGTAATACGGGCGTCTAAGGTTTTAATTTGTTTAGGCCTTTTTTTTTTTTTTGTGGGTTTCCACCAACTCGGGAAAACTCACTCGCAATTACTGTATATCAAAATGGTTCAGTTTATCAATAAATCAGGCATGGTAATATTTCTTGAGAAAGGACAATTGATGAATCCATGGCGACATCTGTCTCGCGGGTCTGACTTACTTGGTTTGTTCACCCGGTAAGAGAAACGTCTCATTCCAGGCAGGTACGAGTTGAGGGAATTTCGTACGCAACTGATAACTGCATTAAGGATTCGAGAAATGAACACGGAGAGTTGGTAGCACCGCCCGTGAGGTTGTTGGTGTGCTAAGAGGAAGAAGTTCCGTCTTCCTTGGAAGTTGTCTCGGTTAACGCTAGGTGACGTCTCAGATATCTTTCTTGCACAAGTGTCAGGTTTATCCACATATGAGGAAACGAAGCTAACTGCTATCCCTAGCATTATGTGTGTGTGCGTTTAATGTTGCCATGATCTAAATACTTGAAACATTTTATAAGATTATGCCACGCTATCACACTAAAAGGCGCGTTTAAAAAGTGCAGTATACAAACTATACTGCAATAGTAAATGTATGGCGTAAGATATGTAATACATAGGCTAAATCTGTTGCGTAAATTTTAGTCTCCGTACTAATTTGTATCAGGATGCTCAGAAAACTATGTATGGGAGGCATAAGACAAAAAGTATTGCCAGAAAATTTGCCTCTAAACGTATTGTTCGATATTCGATGTACGAGGCTAAACACAAGGATTCATTAAAAATTGTATTAAAATGTATCCAAATCAGCACAGTGCATTAAACGAAGAGGAATTTTGGAGATGATCGTTACGGAACTACTCTAGAATTCGTGTGGTATAAAGACAGAAATGCAGTGTCAGGAGAGAAGCCATATTCAGTGCGTCGTTGAACTCGGAACGTCCTGTAAACGCGAATTAAGAGTGATAAATCACGCGCGTGGTCGCCGTTCTGAGAAGATGTACCGTTTTGAGAAAGTGGAGGAAGAGGTGGACAGGGAGGGGAAAATAATTCTATGAAAATACTTTATGAAAATCACCCCGCCATTAGCTGTCTGATAGTCCCAATTTATATATATATATATATATATATATATATATATATATATATATATATATATATTCCAGCATTTCACGAGTTTTCGTAGGTAAACAAATAGAGCTTAACTTATCGTCAACAGTGAAGACGATATAGATGGATCCGTTTGCTCGAATAGACAGAAACGGTAAGGGAATCAGCCGTGGCTTATAGATAAGTACGATTGCGGTATTCCCCTGAAGGCAATTCGGGAAATGAATGGTAAACCGAAACCAGGATGGCATGACCAAGAATTCTAACCCGCATTCCCCCGAATAGGAGTTACCACTGCACCATTTTCTCTTGACCACAACTTCTCGTGATTTGTCAATTACATCCAATAGGTAAAGTAACAAAAGCATCAAGAATACAGGAATATCGGAATAAACTCTTTTCTATAATCGTGCATCAGTAATAGAGAAGAGTTTCTTCAAGAAAGTGGTCTTGGTGCATAAGAGATATTATGATCCTTGTTGCTGCTACGTAATCTAACTATGACATTCCCAACATTTTTCTTGTTTTAGTTTACAGTTCCAACAGTGAACTCAAGTTTCATTGGGTTTTCTCAAGGTACTCCTGTTTCCCCCGCTCTCTCATTCCGCCGTTGTTCCTTATTCACTTCATGTCATATTCATCAGCGCTCAAGACCCCTGTGTTAATCACTAAGCAGGTATATCCAATTCACTCCAATGTCAAAACCATATTAAGACGTCAAGAACTGGCGTATCGTTCTAGCACAACATAAGTAAATATTAAGTAAATAGTGCTTAATCTCGTCGACAGTGGGCTCATTAGAAACTGAGCAAATGGCTCTCATAGACGGGAAATAGGTAAGTAATTGGCCATTGCCTATAGTCAGTAACCATCCCAGCACTCGCCTGGAGTGATTTCGGAAAACCGCAGAAAACCGAGGGTGGACAGAGACTCGAACCCGCGTTCCTCGAATACGAATCCTGAGTGTTACCACCGTGCCATCTCGCTCAGTCCCGTGCTTAGAATGTTAGTAATTTGTTATGTAAATGAGCAGTGTTCCATAAATATCCTTGTAATAGAAGCATTACTATACAGAATGTCCAGAAACGGCCGTAGGCCTATTATAAGTACACCACGCGAATCCTGGGCTGAATTGGAGACTAAAATGTTAGTGTACGATGGCATTTTTCGCTCACAATATAGCAACATAGAACGCAGTTAGTCTCTTCTTGCCCTCCACAGATACCTTACTTATCTTACTACTACTGATCTAACCATTATATTATGGGCGCAGGTTTAAATCCCAAGGAGTACATAGCTTGCATGAGTCTACGTTTACTGGACGTAACATAATATAAAATAAAACCTGTACGAGAAGCGCAAGAGGGGACTAACTACAGTGCTATGTTGCCACATTGTGCACGTCAAATGCCGTCGCACATCGTTCTGCCACTGACGTTTTCGTCTCTTAATTTATCCTAGGATTAGCATGGTGTGCTTACTTTACGGGCTTTTTTTGGATAGCCTGTATAGTATATTCAACCTTGAAAAGACTTTCTGCGCAGCAGCGAAACGAACCATGATTATCTTTGTACGCATTGGTTATACGTGGGGTCACAAGTTAACGCGAAAAGGCCACCTGATATCGTGTCTTGCCATGCGGGATACGATTTCAATCCCATCCTTTCCTAGAGGCTTCGTACGCAGCTAGAATTTTCATTTTCTTTGGAACTTGCAGTGCACGATTTCCTGGTAGCATGTCTGCAACAATGGCCAGACAACACGTCGACTTGTAGTCGCTGTCTATTCGTCGTTGCGTCAAGCATGTGTGTTGCTCTGACTCTCTCTATGTTCGAGTGACACTTCCTCATACCACGGACACTGGAAGTCTGTAGGCGATTAGGTATGTACATCACGTACTCTATTGTAAGCTGAACGTCTTGCACAAGTAAATGTAACACGCTTACGAAATTTCCCTACTTTTATCCTTTAAATTAGGTTCGTGTGACGGTAAAACATTAATATTCTTAACTGTCATAAGTGTGTTGTTTTATCAAGTCTACCACAGATTTGGCATATTTGGTGCCACATATCATATCACTTGTGACTTTTATTCATAATAGAAACATTCACGAAATATGATTGTCATGAAATCAAGTTGCAGCCAGCGTCTAACGGGTTCGACACCCGTAAAGGTGGTTTTACTCAGAGCGTTTCTTATTAGGACATGTATTTTCGGTTGTATTAATTATTTATACGCAATCGCTTCTGCTCTTTACATTCTGTCTAATTACGCTGGTTATTATTGTTTCTAATAAACTTGATTTCAATCGCAAAACCGTCTCAATAACAATTCCCAGTTCTTGAGAGAATGACAAATATTAGACTTGTATGTAAAAAGAAAATAATTAACTGTGTATTATGGCTGCCTCATTTCCAATTCTCAATGTTGAAAAATTATGTTTAGGGTCATTAATAACCGTTTTGGAAGCATTTTGAAATAGGAATTTTTTTTCGCTAAATATTTTAGGCACCCCGTTCAGCCTCCTGCCCCTTTTTGCCCCCCCCCCCCCAACCATCGCTTACATACAGATTTTTGTCAGAAACCTTCGCGAGCGCACACACAAATCACATGAGTTTCATCACAAACAGGTCAATGATATGGAAGGCATACGTTCAAGCAAACAGACAGACATTCGTGTTTGAATATAGTAACTGACAACTTTCGAACAACGCAACTATCCTACTCTAGTGTTTAACATTATTTATTGCAGTGCGCGTTAACCTTCACGCACTGATTGATACGAACATTGATTACTTTCGTTCTCACTTCATTAAACGGTTCGAGGGTATCTGCGAAGGAGACTTGAGCAGTTCTCCTCCTCATCTGACAGCGTCGTGTGAAACAAAACACTGAAGAGCCCTCCACCCCTTGCCGCCCTCCACTCGGCCGAAGTTGGCAACATCCGGGACTCTCTTATTAACAACATTATCCCTAATAATTATAGGAGGTGTCGAGCACAGCGCCTCGCACTTACTCGCAGCTACTGGGAAGGGGAATATTTTACGTGACGCGCACACGAGCTTTAAGCTGTCGTGGAGAGTTAGCTGTTCCTCCTCAAGAGAATCGGAGAAACTTCCCGCGCGAGAACTACAGCTGCTACTTCGCGCAACGACGCATCGTTCACGTCAGTATTTCCCGTTGTTTCCTCCCAACTAGGTGCTATTTAAAATAACACACCAAAAATATGACAAACATTACTTTAAGTAAATTAACATATATTGTGCAAGTGCGCAATGATTATGCCTCCAAAGAAATGAGCTTTCCACTATATGAGGAATTTTTAAAATAACAACCAAATACACTGTAAAAAAAATCACTGACGTAGAAACGTTACGTCTGCGTTTGGTATTCAGGCTTCATTCGAGTTTAATGGAGACATTTGTTGGGCGTTTAAAATAATTTGGGAGGATCAGGGTTCAGTTCTGATTTCGGTTTTCCATGGTTTCCCTAAATCGCTCCAGGTGAATGCTTGGATGGTTCCTCAACAAAGGCCATGGCCGATTCCTTCCTTAAAAATGTGTGTGACCTACTCTAAAGACCTCGCTGTCGACGAGACGAAAAGCCCAATAAAAATATAAAAAAATAAATGTTCGTGAAGAAGACATGTGATGGGTATGGATCTTCTGTGGTATCTAAAGGTGCAAGATAAGTGCCCTAAGAAAAATCTGTCAGCCAACTGCAACATCCGCCACGTCTTCACAGTCAAAAGCAATAGTGACCCCAGCAGGAATCAAACCCGGATCGTGCCTATGCACTACCGTGAAAGTGAAACAGGAGAAGCTGTAAACATCGTAGCCGGAGACGTGTTGGCAAACGCGCATTGCCATAGTGACAACCGTGAAGTACATATAACGGCCAGCGGAAGGTCGCTACAACGTCGCCTCACCCCCTCGCCATTAGCCAATCACGCAACAGGTTGACGGGAGGCCACGCCCTGCCCCCGCGGAACACGTGGCTGGCTCGTCACGCGATCTACCCCGGCACCTCATACACACGACAGCCGTCTTGCCGCCAGGACCTGTTTGTAAGTGGTTCGAGATAAACTGAGTACTTTTCAAACTCTAATGACTTTTTTCTTTCAAATTATTTATAGTTCCTTGTTTTCTTTTAGTACAAACAAAGCAATGTAAATAACAATTAAAGTGTATAGACTGAACTGTACCTAGGAGTAAATGTCCAAGGTCACAATGAATAATGTTATAAAATTATTTTTATAGACAAGACGGTATTTTAAACGACTCGTTTTATCAGGTACCACCACGCTGTTCCGGAGCCAAACAAACTACGCCTCCTCTCACTCAGAAAAGACCTTTCAACCACACTTTTCCATCGTCGCCATAACAAACTAGATGCTTCGTTGCGTCCACAGGACTTCTGAAAGAAAGTATGTAAAACACGTTCTTCCTGGGATAAAAGTTGAGAATTGGGTTGTACGTACCACGTTGCGTTTTTTTTTTTCTTTTTAGGCACAGCAAGACATTGTTTATAGCAGACTAGATTCTCGCAAACTGACTTGTATCAGAAACCCTGTGTGGCAATTTCTGAGCACACGCAATTTTTTTACATAAAGGAACCAAATTACACTTACATGTACATTAAAGTGTAAAGGAGGAAATCTATGATGAGTATTGTAATATCCGTTTAGGTGAAAGCAATGTGAAAAGAAAACGCAACTCATACAGAGACCCGAACCCACGACCCGTGTGTCGGTAGGCGTGCGCGTTACCCACTAACACTTTTTCATGAAAAAAAATTAACGAAAGCCGTTATGACACCGTCAGCGAGTAGGCCTGCATCTTAAGTGTTAAGTATTTAAGTTAGTCAGTTTTTACGCAATTTACGTTACAAGTACACACACAATATACAAACCTCTTAATTTCCCCATATTTCAAGTATACAGTATAGACAATGATATTTCTCAAACGCCAGTTAAGTCTGACAAAAATAGTCACCTGGAATTATTGGTACATTCTACGAATAACTGGTACGTAGCGTCGTACACTCTACCTGCCTAAGCACCAGGTAATTTTTTTGTTCACGATGCATCTAGGGAGCCCGATAAGGGCCTAATAGTATGCTTATCAATAAATTAGGACGTTTAACCGCACTGCGTATGATATGCATAAACACGCGTAGTAACTCTAGGTAGTAGTTGCTCGTTAGTAAGTGAATTAAGTCGTGTACGAGAGTTTTGCCATAGCTTCTTACAATTTTCACTAATGTTAAGGGCAGGCATTTATTTCCTTACAAAGCTAGGATATATTTACTGAACACTTGTGCAGTAATATTAACATAATAGTATTGTTGCACACGGTTACCAAACAAGGAGTTCGACGAACCTTTGAAACAAGTAGCCGTAATTCGCTTATAAAGGTCAAATACAGAAGTACTGAAGTAGAGCGAGTGAAGAGATTTTGGTCAGCACTTAACATCGAGGTCTTTAGCGTCGGAATGAAAGGGCGGGGGAAACGGGAGATCCCCGAGAAAACCTGCTGACCAGCGGCATTGTCCGGCACGATTCCCACGTACGAAAATCCGGGGACCGACCCCGCCGGGAATCGAACCCGAATCGCCTTGGTGGGAGGCGAGAGGTTTGACCCTTTTGTTTTTATAAAAAAAAATGTCTGGCGCAGTGGCGAGGCGGAAGCTTCCGCATCATCACTGCACAAAACATTCCCCCTTTTAATGTGGCTTAATTTGAGTGACCCCAGTAACGTTTCGTGAGACAATTTGTACAGTGACAATTTTTTAGACCAATTGGACAAACATAAATGGACACCCAGCCAGACCTGGGAATCGAACCCAAAGCCCCTCACCAAAGCCGGCCGCTCAACCAACTGAGCCACGGGGGGTCGGCCCCCTCGGCCACCGCGACCCCAATTACAGAAGTATTTTCAAAGCCAGAGTTGTCCAGCGTCAGTGATTAGACGTTATGACTATAGACCCTGAAGTTAAGCGAAAAGATTATTCTACCAAATTGTATTAACAGCTAGAGTAGCACATCTGCAACTCTGCTTCATAGTTAGTGATGGGATGTTTTTGCTCTCAGCGTCATTGCGTTTTACCTGCTAATCACAGACGTGTGGTGTCAACGTAATCCTATACTGATTGGTATTGTCAAAGTAGAAGCGTCTCTGCACAAATGCACTCTGCCAATAGCCATAAAGTTGAGATGCAGTTGTGCACATAAGTCGTTTAAACAATCTGGGGCAAAAATTGATTAAGTTTCTGTAAACAAGTCTTACTATGAATCACCGCATCAAGAAAAGAAAATCAAAGGTGTCTAGTAGCACTCACACACACACACACACACACACACACATAAGCCTAGCCTAAGCGAGTGTGTTGTTTTCCATTTTATAAAATGGGGGAACCTACGAATGCTGAAATTTAAAAATGGAAATAAATAAATAGAAAAAATCATTTCGTGAAAATCCAGTGTCTGTAACTACGACATCCAATACTTCCGGAATACAGTGGCGCAGTCGTAAAACACTGGACCAGCATTCTGAAGGCCCTGGTTTCGATTCTCGGTCCGGCGATCCTGGTTTCGGTTTTCCATGTTTTTCACTCCAGGTGAAGGATGCAATGGATCCTTATCAAAGGTTATGGCCGATTTTTTTCATGTCTCTTGTCTAAACGTAGCCTATGCTGCTACTACAGACCGGGATACGTGCTTCGAGAATTGTTCCTAACGGCGTAGTTCCAAGAATTGCCGCTAGAGTATGGTTATCTGCACTTCCTAGTAAAATAGATCCCACCAAGGCGATCCGGGTACAATTCCCGGCGGGGTCTGTCCCCGGATTTTCACATGTAGGAATCGTGCCGGACGATGCCGCTGGTCGGCGGGTTTTCTCGGGGATCTCCCGTTTCCCTCGCCCCTTTATTCCGGCATTGCTCCATACTCCATATTCACCTCATGTCACCTTTCACCAGGGTTAAAGACCTCGTTGTTGAGCGCTGACCAAAATCTCTCACGCACTAGTATAATAGAATATACAATTAAACAGCAGACATGTAGCCGTGCAAATTTGTTCACGATCAAATTTACCCACCTCGACAAGTATGTTAATTGAATCATTTTAAAGCGTAACGTATTGAATATGGACATGTAAAACAATTTTAAGTCATCAAGAGTAGCCCATACAATGAGGAGTGAGAAGAAGCGTAAACAATCGCAAACAATTATAAAAGTATGAAGGTGAGACATCTAGTGGCCAGGATGTGAATCTCGTAACCCAGTCCACACTGTGAAGCTGGAGAAATACTTGAGTGTCCCGGCCGGTAGCTATATAGTGATGAGAACGGTCTGAGACACTGGAGCCGTACATAACGACCCTTCTTCCAGTCATACGCTAAACCCTAATACGTACACGCCTTCCTCGTGTGGTAATTAGAATTAATCACAAACTGCATGCTTGGAAATAGGAAGATCCTTATTATCTCGTTTGGCTTCTATCCGAAAACAAAATTCTTATGCTCCTTAATAGAACAAAAAACCGAAATCATGAGAAAATTCAGCCATATTTATTTCCAGGCGATTAATAAACACTATTTACTATTTTTTCTCATTGAGTTCTGAACTCGGACCCTCGTAGTCTGAACTCGGAACCTCATCGTCCGAATGTAACGGAATAACAAACTTTCAGGCATTATCAGGCAAATTTTCGAAAAGAATTTACGTAACAGTAGAATTCCCTGCAACCAGTCGCGCCCAGAGGGGGTGGGGGGTTGCAGGTATTTCTACTGCAGGTGAGGAATATTATGTTATTAGTATGACAAGTGTCAACATCTGGCACTAGTAGCACTGGTGTCGGCAAGACAGCTATTTCGTGATGGGACTAGTGGGGAGAGAGTTTCCCAACATAGCTCCCGCGAATGCTGTGGTGGTTCCTTAACATTGAACATGGCCAATTCCTGTAGTTGTGTCAAGTTGTATTTCACAGTCTCTAATTACCTCTGTGTTGGCGTAAAGCCCACGTCGTTCTTCGGCAATGGTCGGTTTTGCACCCGAGGTTCTCTCTGTAAGCATCGGCATAAAATCCGTTCGTTGCCTCTCATCAGCGGTAGACATAGTCTCTTGCCAACTTGGTCCGTAGTAAATTCGATTATCTTTCTGCCCACACTGTGAAAAATCTTCCTATAGGCTGTTCTCTTTAAACTGTGCACTCTCAAATGTATATAACAACCAAGAACTGCGTTTTGTTGGGCCAAAAGGTGATAAGTTTTCAGTGCGGTAAAACTATTACACTGGTTTTTAACTTTATGATAATTTTCATATTGCAAATATCAAAGACGAATGTAAACTAGCCAAAAGAAAAGTTAAAGCTGTCCATAAATATTATTGGTTGTTTTTAATCTACACAGGGGCATTTACCAGGCTTCATCTTGTAAATAGACTAAATGATCAGCATTACCACGATACCTGGTAAGGTCAGTACACATTTGAATTTTTTCCCTAAAAATACATAGGAATGCTACCATTGCTGTATTTGAAACAATTTTCCACATCTACTTTATTATCGGCACTATACATCAACGTGCAAATTGTACACATATTTATTTTACTGAACGTGTAGTACCGCAGAACGTACTATATTAGCACAGCACTGGACGGGCAGACGTGCTCGCGAAAGTCGGAGCGTCCCAAACGCGGATTCGCGGGACAATGTGACCATACAGCACAGCCGCGACCGTTACAAGGGTTGGGGTGGGGGGGTGGATGTCGACCCATCGAGCGGGTATCGATCCCGCCGGCGCGGGACCGCTTTGTTTGCGCTGTGCGGTCCCGCGACAAGTGGCACCGCAGATTATATACAAATCCGACCACACGCCCGGCCCCCGCCACCGCATGTGTCACACCTAGAGCATTCCACCGCCACCCCCCCTTCCCCCGCACCTCTCCACAATGAATTAACAGCTCAATAACAGGCCGGCCCGCTCGCGCTCCAACTAGTGACTTCCACAGCCACCCACGATCTCGCAACAGGTCCTCCTTTCAACTCCAGCAACATGCACGCTAAATCGATCACTAATTATTTTCATACTTTAGTAAGTCGTTATAAAAACATCAAAAAAGAAATAGTCGTATATCTTGACCATTTTTCCCCGACTGAAGCGTAGGAATCAAATATCGAAAATTTAGGCGTCATAAATGGTTCATCGGCAATGCAATATTATATACAAAATATATGTTTACAAAATTCGTGCAATACATAAAATTGGGATTGCGGTTGGCGCAGTGGCTTGAGTACCCACCATGGCGATTCTTGTTCGGTTCCCGGACTCCGATTTTTCACACGTGGGGAACGTGGCGGGCGTTTCGTTGGCGACGTGTTTTCTTGGAGTACTCTTGTTTCCCTTACCCTTCGCATTCCATCGCTTCTCCGTCAAACGGCTTCGCTTCGTGTCATTCTTCCGGGATTGCATACAACTATTACTTTCCATACGCTAGTGTTATAAAACAGTAATTTTCACCTGTAATTACTGTATAAAGCAAATATTTAACAGACTCATATGCAGGGGTATATGGTTTGTTTCCAGTTCGTTTTCCGTTCCCGTTTCCGATCTGTATTTGGACCAGGACCATAATAAACACTCTTCCTATTGAATATCCATTAGAGTGAGTCATCAGTTAGACACTGTAAAGCAAACAAAGTGAATAAATAATACTACTAAGCTGCTTGAGAACTAAGACTTGGGAACATTTGCAATGATCTGCTCAAACATTGTCTTGCCAATATTTCATTTCGTGCCTGCCTGATTAAATTACTGAATGTTTAAATGTTCCAGTCTAAATCAAATTTTATTAAAATAACGAGAATGACAAAAAATGTAACGGAACTTGGAGTTTCTTTCCTCCAAAGCAAGCTAAAGTGAATGCCTAAATGGAAAGAGTATCATAATATTTGGACTTTACAATCAAACGGCCGCCTTCAAATAAAATCACTTGTTATGGAGAAAGATATTTTATTAAGTCAGCGCATTAGTGCTTCATGATTTACATCAAGAGATTGATGTATGTACCTACTATATTTCTCAACAAACGATAAACCACTTTCCAAGCTTACATGTAACGTGATTGGCGCATTTCCAAAACTACTTTAATGGAGTTTATTAGAAAGTATTTAATTTAAGCATGGAGAGTTAATATATCTGCAATATGACAAACTTCGCGTTGAAATTTTGTGTGCTTTAAAAAAATTGCTTCGAGTCGTTCCTTCAAACACTCATTCGGGAGATGTCAACTTTCTACAGGACAATCATTGCAACTTAAATACGTATAGATATTTTCATTAGTAAATTCTGTGGACTGAACTTTTTCATGAATGTGCGCCATTGTGAACTAAAGATTTTTAGTCACAGAAAACCAACAATAATACAAATTAACAGCCAGTTTTAGCCAAAAAGTATTATATGATGTATCTACCATTCCAGAAAGGAATATAATCTGTGTGTTAATGAAGATGACACAAAGTCAAAAGTATAACCAAAACATCACTATCAGGTATATGGTGAATGGTCACAATACTGAGCGAGACAACACAAAAAAAGTTAATCTACCTTTTATATTTAATTGGAATTTTACTATAAATTTCACAATCCATGTAAAGAAATGTTGGCAAGGAATAGGCTACAAACGTTTTCCTAACACTGGCCTGGAAGGCAACATAGTATACGCTCGACCACCATATTGCATACTTTGGATTGCGCCGATATAGTCATTAATAACTTATTTAATGCACATTTATGTTTATATCTTTAACTAAATGTCCCTGATAATGTTACGCCAAATGCGTGCGCTATCTTCACCACTCGTACCGATCGTATCTGCTGTCGACCTGACTGCCAGATGGCGGGAATCCAGGAAAGCGAAGGGGGGATAATTTTTCCTTCTATGTCACCCCTCGAACAAGATGCGTGCTGGCGATACGTAATCAAGTCGCGATCGGTGGAGGGACCGACAGTGCGACATCGCGTGAGCTCGCGCCGATTTCCCGCGAGGAGATCGCCTCCACCCCTGACCACGTCATCCCCCGCAGGTGCGGGCGCTTGCACACGTCACGAGCACTGACGCACGTGTTACTATCATCTCGTTGTCGTGCACAGGTTGGCGTCTCTGCCTACGTATTCTACTAACACACGTCCAATTCGTGGTTGGTTAAGGCCTCGCCTACCACGCGCTTAAAAAGCGTTGCAGTGTGTTCGTAAATACGTTTTTTTAAATAAACAATTCCACCTTTTCCCAATGTGCCAATGTACGAAAAGAAAATATACTTCAAACGATGACTGAAGAGTTGTTTCAAAGCATCACGTTGATTAGAAAAATCATTTCGTAGCTCCTCAAAATGGCTAAAAAAATTTTTTTTCAATCTATCATATCTAAAAAACTATTCACTGAATTCGTGCAAAACTACCCTAGGAGCGTGCAATGGGCTTTGCTTAAAACTTTTCACCAATAACAAGACGGGGTTACCACTGAAAGCGTCAGTCAGGTGATTGTTCTACGATACCACTGCACGCCGTTTCAGTGTCTTGCGGTAGAGATGATACCGCACCAGATGAGCTTGTAAACATTGACCTTGGCATCGTGTCTCACTCTTGCAAACACACGGCCAGTAAGCGGGCGCCTTAAAGTCGTAGGTTCCTATATACGATGTTTTTGTTCGCAAATATATGTTTTTTTTATATTGAAGGAAATCATTTATCGTAAAACCGTCACGTATCGAAAATTTATTTAGCTATGAAGTTGATAAATGTTTTAAACGAATAATCACATTATTTTCGCTAACTATCAACTTTAATACATTTCCTTTAAGTTGAAACGCAGCCAAAAAAATAATAATATATGATACACATAATTTTGTTAATTAGTAGAAACCGTTTTAGAATTAAAGGAATTCAAGAATTCTAAAAAACAACGTCTGTTTACATAGCTTGCAGGTATGGAATTTAAAAAGGAAACTGACATTGATGAAATTGTATTTCAATGTAAGAATTATAAATTAACTGCTTCAAACAAAAACAATAGGATTCTACGTAAAATGTCTTAAGCAACACAGTAACAGAAAAAAAATAAACATTCGTTAACTTTTTTTGTGAAAATTAAGTTAGATTATTGCATTTTAAATAGATGGTAATAAATAAAATCATGACAGTGATTATAATGAATTTTGCATTGAGTGCTGTACATATGATAACAGCTAGCCTTAAAATTGCTCCATTCAGAAATATTGTGTTCAATTTTTTTTTTGTTAGTTTGGGAAGCAGATCCTTTTATGTCATGGTATATTATAAAGTAACAAGCAAGTTTCACCGTAGAGTTCTGATTGCTTATTTGTTTGAGGAGTTAGTGCTCCTTACTTCACTTGTAACTGTCTGTACGGAAATTAATTAACAAACTAGATACCGCAAACGATTTCGTATCGCCTTGCATAGCAGGTGTGTTATTGGGCACATGCAAGTTTGTTTCGCTTAATTGTTTAAATAGTTTTTTATAAAATAAATTCGATTTTTCGAAACCATATGGTTTTATCTAACCTCTCACGATTAATAAGGGTTTAACCATACGCGTTGACCTTTACTTGTAAAACCACGAGACGAAAAATGATGTCACAGATTAATTCCATGTACTTCCCATGCTACACGACTTCAAGCATGCCGGAAAATTTTAGTCTATTACAAATATTAGACTAAGCGTTTTACGTACGAGGCATGATCGTCCTTCTGTTCTCTTAATGTAGTGCTTCGAATGTGTAAAATCCTTCCAAAAGAAGAACTAGTAGCTAGGACTTGACGTTCTGTTACCAGCGAGTTAGACAGAGAAAGAAACAGCTAATCGAATATTCAGAAAAAGGGATAAAGCGGCCATGGCCTCTATTAGAAACGATCACAGCACACTTGAACTTTATTTGTTGTCTTGTTTGAACAATTGTCAAATTGCTAATGCAGGTGTATTCCCTGCACTGATAGGCAACCAGGTGTACACGCTTGACGTTGCGTTGCCTACCTGTGCCCCTGTACTTTAGAACTACTAGTCGAGATATGTGCTCGTGTAAAATCACAACCTGGGCTTTCGTGACCTAGCAGTTTCCGTTATTTTATTGTCTAAGACAAAAGTTAAGCTGTGGCTCATAGTTAACGTTTTGAAATAATTAAAATTTAGGAAGTAATGTAATAGTTAATGAACTTTGAAAGATAAATGCTTTATACGATAAGGGTTATCTATCGAAAAAAAATAATTAACAAAAGAAAATAGTGAACATTCATACACAATTAATATTATTAAAGCAATAGTAAATAAAATTCCTTAAGCTTAACATATTAACAACAAAGTACAAGTAATTGACATTGCAATATAAGTGCGTATTTTACTAGAGGGAGATATTGAAAATATTTTTATTTCAAACCAAATACGTGGATTCACTCGCTTTAATATTATTAAAGCAATGGTAAATAAAATTCCTTAAGCTTAACATATTAACAACAAAGTACAAGTAATTGACATTGCTTTAAAAGTTCGTATTTTATTAGAGGGAGGTATTGAAAATATTTTTATTTCAAACCAAATACGTGGAGTCTCTCGCGTTTAAGAGAGAGACAGCGAGAAAGATGTCGAGGAAAATCAGTCCTTTTATGTCACATTTCTTTGTCAAAATAATACTATTTTGTGCAGTATGCTAAGATTAGCACTACGCCGTGCAATTAGGCAATTTTAAAGGCATTTTATATAATTCTGTCGGTGTTTTCACTTATGCATGTTTTTCACAGAGCTAATTGTAATGCAGAAACATGAATGTTGATGTAGTAATATGTTAGTTCTTTTTGAAGCTGTGGTGAATGTGTTGTCTTTTTGTTCCCGTAGCTTTGTATAGGCCGCGGCGACCTAGCTAGGTGGCCTGCTTATGGTTGTGTGTTGAATAAATAAACACCAAAAGCGCTAGTTGAAATATACACGTTTTTAAAGACAATATAGAAGAACTACAAACCAACGACCCTAGATAATACTTTCCACCTTCATGAACAAACATTTAACATAAATTATGAATTTCTTAAGCTTAAACCGTTGCGCCGCAGTTAATTGTACGAGATTTCAGCGTCAACCATTGTTCTTCAGAAATACTTTACTCAAGAAACATTTATGCTCAGAACGTTGGTAATACCTGTTGTCCACAATTATTTTTGTTTTTGCGAATTGGTTTCGAGAAAACCTACAATTTTAACCTGATACTTTTAGCACTGTATTGTGTACGATACCCTATTAAAACGTGCTTACTTTACGGCTATGTGATGAAACTTGCAGCGTTAACGTCGAGATACCTGGGCTGTAGGCCTGGCAAGGTGGACGTCTGGGTATGGTGAAGGGGCAGAAGGGGGGAACCCCGCAGTGTGGGTCGCCGCGCAGCGCACGCAGTGTACACACAGACCTCCCTCCATTGTCTACTGATTCTGCGGGCACAATTGTCTTGGTGTCTCCCCCCTCCCTCCCTTTCCCTCGTGGGACGAGCCGCAGGTACAGGCAGCCGACAATCACGCTGGAGCACCGCGCCTCTGTGTCTGACGCTGTCTCGAGGATGTCAGTGAGTGAAGAGATTTTGGACAGCACTGAAACATATAGGTCTTCAGCGCTTGTGAGGGATGACGTGATGTGAGTATGGGGCAGCGCCGTAATGAAGATCCCCGAGAAAACCAACGGCATCGTCCGGTACGATTCCCACATGCGAAAATCCGGGGATCGACCTCGCCAGGAGTCGAATCCAGATCGCATTGGCGGGAGGCGATGTGTCTAACCCCTCGACCACCGAGCCCCCTCTTCACCTCCTCGAGGATGTGAGCCTTTGCGATCTCTTCCCTCGTGTTATGCTCCCTCGTCAATGTTCCACCGAGTGATTAAGAGAAACGTCCTCACCTGGTCCGTGAACTCTGTTGTAGCGTGTCATTTACGTTATTTTTCTTTTACGCGACAACTAGATACTTTCCTGTAAATTAAATTACAGAGTCCCCGTTCAAATCTCATAAAAAAGTGGCCCACTACGAAAACATTGCTCGCCGATTTTGTGCTCCGCTCGATGAATGTACCAGTCTTACCCATATTACTTCTCTTAAACGCCGGACTCACTTTCGGCAGGACCCCGGGTTCGATTCACGGTCAGGCTGTCCGCGTTTCGATTTTTAGTTATTTTTCAGCATTTGTTATGGCGAATGCTGCGATGGTTCAGTAACACGGCCCATGACCGCTTACATACTTCCTCTTGATTATCTGAGCCGTTGATTCGGTCTCTCGTCATCACGGTGTGTAACTGAAGTGAAGAGATTGTGGTCGGTCCGTGAAGCGAGGTTTTCTACTGTGGTGATAGTGATGTATGGAGCAACGCTGGAATTAAAGGGTGGGGGTAAATAACAGATCCCCGAGAAAATCCGACGACCAACTGTATCGTCCAGCACAGAGACCATGTGTGAAAATCCTGGTTGACCGCGCCGATAATCTAACCAGGATTGGCTTAGTGAGAAGTGCGAGTTCTAGCTGCGCCAACCACGACGGAAGACAATGGAAAACCGAAATTTGGGTGAGCCGAGGCTGGGGATCGAACCCGTTTTCTTGAACTTGCACCACGTCAGATCACTAGGGAGTTGGGGAGAAAGATAAATCATAGCCAGATTTTGTTTTAAGAGAAATTGTTGGTTAACAGGAAGGTAGGTAAGGTAAGTGGTCTTCACGCCTCATAGACAGCGAGGTCACTGAAACCTGAAACTTAACGCAATGATAGAAGCTGCGAAAGAGACGACAATGGCCATTTTCAAGGAAACATCCTAGCATTCACTTGGAGTGAGTTCGGAAAACCATAAAAAAACGAAATCACGATGACCGGGACCGTGGGATCTAACCCGGGTCCTTCCGAAAGCCATGTCACTGGGAACACGCATTGCAGCCTCGATCAGCACGCGTGGACGTGAATACGTGCGTAATCGCCGGCGACGACGCACATAGTCTAGGAGGGCCCCGCGTGACGTCTGACGCGGCGCAGTCGTGACCGGCTCCAGATGACGCACGTCTGGAGTGGGCGTATCTGCGTGAACACGCCCCCTTCCCAGTCTGCCCCGCCTTCTGATCCCCCGCGTCCTCCAACCCACCGCCCAGCCCCTTCGAGAAGAAATCACAGAGCGTCATACTAACAGCAGCTTTGTTCGCGTGGTCGGTACATTCGCCAACTTATACACCCAAGCTGTAAAGGTCGTAGCGTGTGTGACGTCAACGGTGTAAGAGGTACACATAGCGTAGGTGTTACCGCCCCTTGTTTGCTCTCGCTGCCCTGGATACGTATAAACAAGCTACTTTATGAACTGTTAATTAAGTGCACTCTTTCGTCAAATCAGGTTTTAGTAAATTAATGTACGCTTGTTTCGATCAAAAAGCTGGTAAACAAGCAGTATATGAATATGACGGCAAATATAATTGCAGTTATTTACAACTACGAAGAAAGTCCTCGTTGTATCGCATAAACTTATGTCCAATGCAGTGGCAGAAAGAGTCAGATGACATATAAAAAATCTCGTGCGTACATTTTCAGTTGAAATTTACGCAATTTTCACTGTCTAACAGTCTGAAAATCATAATTTGTAATAGAAACAGTAGTGACACTTCAGAATTCTGAGTGAAAATGGTACAAAACTCAGGGCCGTATCTATAAACGGCTTTCGGTTGTTGTCCACTCACCGAAAGCCTGTTCCGGCCGAAACACACACTATAAACCTCTTTCGTTGGTTGGTTGACTACCTGGAAGTGAAGAGCCATTCAGTTTCAGGTGAATGTGGTCAGACGGTGATTCGAAAGCCTGTTCAGCTGTTTTCATTGTGTTTTTATAACAATGGCGGCGGTCTTTTCTGGAATAACCTGTCAAACGATACTTGTCACATAAGTAAATACAACATTTTTAAAAATATTGTTGATTGAAACGAGTTAATGAATTACGTACATGAAAGTTTTCTATACATAGAAGCTACTGCTAAGTATACCAGATCCGAATAAAGTGTATGCAATATTCAACGGAGGGTTTGCTACAAGGTGAGATTTTTCACTAACCAAAATTGTTAGAAGAGACAATTTTGCGTAGAAACAATAACATCATTGTGCGAAAATGACGGTATACACGTGTTAACGAAAAAGTTTTCTGTGTGTACACAGTTTATGACATTTTTATGATCATAATATTTTCGTTAGTTTCTTACGATAATTACATCAGCTGTAAAAAATAAACGATTAAATTTAAAATGTCCTCGTACTTTCGCCAAGTGACTCGTGTGACAGGTTATTTTGCAGTTGGTTTTTTAATTTTCCGTTTTACGTATTTCTGTATTGAATAATAAAAACATTGCTTTTGAGCATTTGTAAATCCTGTACTGGTCTCCATACAAGCACAATATTATGCTCACTGAATAAATCCCTCACAAATAATACTTTAACCGTATTTAACCTATATGAAAAACATCGCTTACATACCTAACCTAAATCCAAAGATAATAACATCATCTCAGATATAAACAACAAGCGCGAAATGTGGTGAAATGGCGATCGAAAATTGTAGGGTACGTTCTTATACTCATTCTGAGTACTATCCAGAGGAAGAAAAATTATGCTATGTTGCTATATTTTCACTTCAAGTGGAAGTGAAAGAGCTTTCAGCTGGCAAGCTCCTGAAAGTCGTTTATAGGTTGCGAGTAGTTGACAAGCTGCCAAGTGAATGTCTGCTAACAGCACTTTCTAAAGCCGTTTATAGAAATGGCCCTCAACCTACACCTTTTACACCCTCTATTCAATTTCGCCGAGGTTGTGTAAAAGGTATAGCACATTGATGCAGAAATTGTAGCTATTTTCGCCAGAACCATTTGGTTGCAGCATCTTGAGAACTACACCTGCTCATAAGAACACATTTAACTCTTTGGGTGTAGTAGTTGCAGAAGGTACCAACCACGCGAACAAGTTCTTGCTCACTCCCGCTAACCAGCGCGGATGCCATGACCTATCCGGGGTTGGGCGAAGGTCATTCCTTGCTGTTTGCATGACTTAGTTTCCACGCCGTCACCCGCAGTCCAGCCAGATGAAAGAGAAAACATTCGACACTGTAAACAACTCCCCTGGTTATAATATAATGTGTCAGCTGAAGTGACGAGGAGTACGCAACCCGAAAAATGGCCGCGTTCCTTATTTTACTGAAAGTAATGAGATGACAAGCCGGTAAATCTTTTTAGGAACGGAATTTGTCAGTCATCTTAGCAACCGAATGAATTGCAACTCTCTTCAGCAGCAGTCAGAAATAATTGCATCTGAGATCCTGAAAAAATAACGGTTATCCTATCTCCTTTATATGTTTTCAGCGTCAACTGATATTGGGTAGAGGCAAGAGAAATTGCGATATGTCATGTATCCTACTAACCAAAAATGTACGTCACAAGTTGATATTTCTCCATAAATAGAAACAGCCAGGTAAAAATATTTCACTGAATTTTTGTCACACAGCCCCGCCATCTTACGTCATCTGCTACTACCGAAACTGCGTCACCTTCTGCGCATCAGCACTCTCAGCCGGAAGTATGGTCTCCAACCCAGACGCCAAATATTTACTCGCCAGTTACTGGTCATCAGTTTCAACCACGACCGTAAGTGGTCCCAATGCTTTCAGACAAAGTAAAGTAATGAGGCCATGAGATAGACTCTTAACGGCTCCAGCTTACTTCTGAGTAAAGTGTTGTGGAAAGATTCAATGAACGCAAAACAGCGAGGTTTTTGGGCTCTTCACGAAGATGACAGTATGAAGTTTTTTGAACCAAGGAGCGAATGAGTGAAAGCACAGGTGTTGGGGGATGGGGGAGGAAGGCGACAGTAGATTACTTCGAGAAATCCCGCCGGCAAAAGACAACGTCCGTTACTTCTCTTGCAAACGAAATTCGAGAGCTATCCCATCGGTAGAGACATGCAAAATTCGCGTAATTTTCTGACAGCTGACTAGATTGCAAGTGACTATAGGCTCGTTCGACGTCTCTTGCTGGGAGATATTGTCGTGACTTGCCGCGGAGAATAATTACACGGTAGAGAGGCCAATCTCTGTAAAGGCATAACACACGTAAATGACAACACATTAAAGTTCGTGGCCAATTGAATCGCAGATTATGCTCTGTTATGTATAGGAAAGTGAAGTTTAGTCTGCTAGCAAATAATAACGCGAATTTTGCATGTCTCTACCCATCGGGTATCGAAAACGCATAACCGCGGTGGACAACTGTAAAACGTCAGATTCGCATTTGGATTGACCCGGGTTCGATTCCCGGCTACGGTCTCCCTGATTTCGGTTTTCTATCGTTTCCCGAAATTGCACCAGGCTAATGCTGGGCCATGGCCGATTTCCCTCCCAGTTCGTGTCCTTGTGTACCTACTGTTGTTTGTAACCATCTCTAATAACGTCGCTGCCGACGAGACGTAAAGCCCAACAAAAATAAAGTAAATAACTCAACGAGCTATATAGTTAACATAGAGGGGCGGAAACGCTTCCGAAGTGAACCCCAATTGAACGGCTGTTTTGACCCCAGAAAACATGGCGAACAGCAGTGTGGCCAACATTATTTTAAAAATCCGTCATTATGTTCGCATGAAATCCGTTACTTTATAGCTCCACTATATTCCCGCTAAACATAGGAAAAAATGCCAATAATTATTGTAATATATTATACTCTAATAATGTTTTAATTAGTATAATCGCTCTCGTTTCTCGACCGGAAATAAGAGTCCGCCATTTTATCTAGAGTCAAAATACCACGTTCAATTGGGCTTCACCTCAGAGTCTTGGAGATTGCTGTTTCCGCCCCTCTATGTTTACTATATAGCTCGTTGAAATAACTATTGGAAAAATAAAGTAAATAACTATTGGAAACATGGGGCGAGCGGAATTGCCCATTATCACCGTAGCGTGTTCATGATTGCTATTATAGCGCGCACTCAACACACTTGCAATAATTGTATACTAGATTACCGTATATAGCGAAAATGTTTTGTGCCAACATACCTTTAAAAACACTGTAGTTTTGTGTGATATGTATGGTTGAGTGATATACGTCTGACACAACGTAGCTATCTGCAGACCAATAACAGATATCAAATATTACAGTAGCGGGATTCTTATTGGCTTACTCAGATAGGGCAACAGCTCTACGTACAAGAGAAAGACAGTAATCTTCTGGTAAGCAGAACGTGCATTGAAACCCAGCAAACAGTCAAGTTTTCCCGCAATAAACCGTCATCTCTAACAATAATCTTTGAAATGGAAAATCGCTGCACAGCAGCAGAATTGGACTGCTGAATAGTGGATTCTCTCCCACCGCAACCCTCAGGTAGGCTATCACTGAATCAGTGAAATTATTTTAATAATTTCAAGGAGTTGCTATTTATATTTATTGTGCATTTTTCGCTGCTAAGTGAAAATGACACTCAATACACTTGAGGCAAAGTGATATGGCGCTGTTTCAATACAGTCGACTTGCTTTCAGAAGGACCCGCTTTCGATTCCCAGTTTGACCACACTGATTTCCGCTTTCAGTGGAATTTCGAAACCCCTCCAGGCAAAATCTGGGTTTAACTCTTCATTGAAACCGAGGCCAATTCAATGTTTATGTCTGTAATCGCCATTCACAAGCGGACAAGCAGTTAAATATTAATCATTAAACGTTACACTTATTGAAATCAATAATTAATACTTAGAGTTTATTTCTGCACGGGTTGAATGATGTATTTTTTTAGACATATAAACAGTAGAGGTTTGTTTTATCACGTCGCAGAAACACTAGTCTATTATGTACAGCAAAACAAAAATATAGCATACGAAAGTTCTTTGAAATGACATACGACCTAAAAATATTTCCTTCATTTATTTACTCTCAAAGCAAGGACCAGGCAAATAAACTCTAGATGTGAGTGATGTTGAAGGTTGACATAATTTACCAAATAGAAAATGCAGACAGCTTCAGAGATTGTTTTCATTTAGATGTTTGCTTCACATAATGACTGCTTATCTACAAACGACGCAACATAGATTAAACAAAGCGGGCACAAGTGTCGAATTTAACAGGAGCGTGTAAATGAACCTAACCTCTAAGGTTCTACAAACCTTCAAATATATTTACTATTTCCTATTCGAAGCTTACGATTTAAATGGAGGAATACATAAAAGTTGTGTTATTTCAAACAAATCTGCTAGCTGGAAATTTATTGCGTAGTTAAAAAAAACCGGCGGCAAGTAATTACGGTAAATTCTCAGAACTTATTATGATCAAAAGTAAAACATATGGCGTGTTCGGGACTGTTCCAGTTAGCTAAGCAAGTTTAAAAGACTTTAGATTTGCTGTCTAAAACGACAAATTGGCGTATTTACTGAAATAACTTCTGCCGCGTAATACACCGTTTACTAGAACTCTTCAAAAAACGTTTCTTTCCCTGCAGCTAAGATCTGCATTATTCATTCTCTTTTCGTGAGTCTCAAGGTTTCATATTTCATCGAACCTATGACCGCCTGAAAGACTTCTCGCCGATTCCTTTTACCTCGTGCAATATTGAGTCGTGGGAAACGGAACCTCCCGTGGACACAAAAAAACGGGGAAGAAAGAATACGAAAGTAAAGAAGCCGAACTCAGCAATGAAGATTTCAACCCCTCCGTGTCCGACTAAAAATTCCCTTTCGTGCAGGCCATCTTAACAAACTACACACTGGTTTCTTTCGACGCGCTCGGTTGACAATTACCTGAAATATTTATTTCCCGGTCTTTTGTCCTAGCAGCAATTGCCTTGAAAGAAGTAGCGCTATCATTAAATATGTTAATTCTGAACGATATCGATGCTGAATGTTACACTTGCCCTTAAGTCTCGCGTTAAAATAGAAGAGATTGCGTATAAAGGATCTGCATAATACAGTATTGCATATAATGCAGTATTAACTAGTCTATAGTTTATTTTCTTTATTGTAACATACCATCAAACGGGGTGAGATTGTGAAAACCTAATTATACATAAAATAACATATACTTTTTTTATTATTGTGTTCTTTTTTAAAATACTTGATTTATTCTTCGGGACTGAGCATATGTACTTACGCTTTTTTTTTTAATATCTGGCAGACAAACATATAAAATTAGGTTGTCACAACCTCACCCAACTTGGCATAGTCTCACCACGTTTTACGGTATGTTTGTAAGTGCTAGCACCATGTAAATATTAATTTACAAATAGACTTACGGTCGTCTTTGCAATGTGCAAACTTTCATCCAGGCTTCTATTATCTGGTATCAAACGGCGCAAAAAGACAGACATTATTTTGACGTAGTTAGTGAATTTACATGTTAGCAATTTCAATTGGTTCAAACCAAAACATTTCGAGTATTTCGTATCTAGCAAGTTTCATAAATACTAGAAACCGAAAACTAAATGACTAAATACTTTATAATTTTAGTAGACCTAAACTAAATAGGATAAGGTGTAAAAGTTCCATACCGAACTCTTCCGCAATAAAGACCATTTGATTAACTGGATAACGCTAAAGAAAAAAAAATTGTTCGGTATAAAGGCGTGATAATTAGCGTTGGCCCAGTAAAATGAGAACACACCAATAACACAAGAATTACGTCTTACATGAACACCTCTAGAAATACTTCCTCTGTAACATAAATATTGTTACGGTAGAGAAAATTCTTCTTTAAATATGTTTGTTGCAAAATTAATTTTGTTTAGTATGCTGTAACAATAAGGAAAAACTTTGTTGCTAAAATAGTTCAATAGTCATCTTTATGATAAAGTTAATTGTAGTTTTTTGAGACTGAAAAAAATTTCTCGAAGAAAATATATTAGGAACAAAACTGCAACTCGAAATATATGTTTTGAAGGTTTTCTTTTATGAATAGTCAGATTTGTTCTCTGTAAGAACATTTTCAAAGATATTTTAGTCGTCACAGTATATTAGCCATTTTTACTGTGCACATTAAAGCCTAGGAGTGTCAACTTTCCCAGCGGTGTATCATGAACTTGTTTGCTTGCTGCAAGTTTTCCAGTAATATTCCGTGACAATTCCATAGGAAATTGTTTGAAAATGCAAATAATGACAACGAAAATCGTTACAAATGTTAGTTAAACAGGACTGGGTCGTAGAGTTGTAGTTAGACCCTGTTTGTTCTAAGAAAAAAAGGCTGGTTTTTTTTTTAACGTGGTTCGTCTGACCACCCGAGCCAATCAGAATTTTCTATTTTATATTAATATCGTGCCGGAAGATAAATGAGTAGAGATGGGAAATTTCGTGAAAAGATTTTTGCATCACTTTGTTTCAGTGACTTACGTGCGCACCTGCAGATCTGCTATGTGGTCAGTGATTGGATGCCGTAACACCCAGACGTGATGTGCGGCAGTTATCCGTGTACTGATTGGCACAGTCAAATGAATAACGACTCTGCACAAAAACACTCTGCCAATAACCTTGACGTTGAACTGCAGGTGTGCACGTAAGGCACTGAAACGAAGTGGGACAAAAATCTTCCCGTCCCTATAAATGAGACACGTACGTAAACTGCGAATAGAGAGAACGTAAATGTAAGAGGAGTTGAGGAATAAAGGCCAGAGTTACAGGAGGATGGAGAAAAGCCAGCATCGTAGTGGATGTGTTGCAAGCTGGTCAGACTACGGCGCTAATGGCTTGTCGCGTGAATTGTGATCGACACCTGCTAGCTTGTGTGTATGTGTGTTGGCGGACGCTGCCCACGTGGCTGGGTGAGAGAGACAGTGTATGTGTGTGTGTGCAGGCGCGTGTGTACACACATCACACGATGCGTGGCGCAGATTAGTGGGCGCTGATCCACTTTGGGCTCGATTGTGGGCCGCATTGTGGACGCCGGGATAGAGTGAGCTAGGGGGGGGGTAGCCCCCCTGACCCCTGCACCTCGCCTAGTAGCACACTACACACCCCCTCCCGCAGCTAGACTGCCCTCTTGACCCCGGCAATATACGGCTATTAGCCGCGCAATTAACCGGCGTCGCGCTGAATGCAGCACCCGCTAGTCGCGGTGGAAACCACTGCTGTCCACTCCCCGCGGCACGACGCCCGTCCCACACCTCAACATACGTTCACCAACTATAGTCCGATACTAAAAATGCTTCGACGGAGGACTTGCATGCTGTCTTAGTGCTTTGTGCGTGGAAGCAATCCGGCATTTAATACTCGCCTTTAGCGTTCGTTTTCTTATGTACCTTTATTTTGGTCAAAATATATTCTATTTATTCTCTATTTTGCTTTCCGCATCGACAGTTTGTTGGGCAAAGCTACGCTCAATTAAAAAATACTGCACAGATTGACGACTATTAAGAAATATTTTTTCCTGTAACCATTCGCTGGGTTAGGCCTGCAAATACTTAATTTTCACCAGGTGGTCACTAGCTAAAAATTAACAATTGCACAAGCACATTATGAATTTTGACAGTCTATTTTTTATGCCAGTCATGTATAGCAAAGTATATCAACTTTCCAACTTTCACACGTGGGGAACGTAGCAGGCAATGTCGTTGGACGGTTGATTTTCTCGAAGTTCTCCAGATTTCCACATCTTAGCATTCCACTTCATTCGTCTTAAAATCCTGGGGAGACATGGGTGTATGCTTTACTTTATGTCAATTAGTGTTAATTTAGAATGCAAGTTATTCTTCGATCAGGTTGTATCAGAATGAAATTGGGAGGATTATTCAGCCAAGCACCGACATATTTTGCCCTGTTGCTACGTACAGTACTTGCAATATGGAGGACTTAGGTTCGGCCATCCTGACTTCGGTGTCCTTCGGTTTTCCGAGATGATTGCAGGAGAATGTTCAGTTATTGCCTTATTACAAGCCATGACCAATTGCGTCCCTTTCTGAGTCGCTGGTTTCATCTTTAATAACTTCGCCGTCGACAGATGTTAAATTCTACCTACCTGCGTACATACGTAACTATAATTCGCTTTATTCAGCCGAGCCAAAAAATCGCCGAAACCACAAAATGTACCAACTCGAGGTGAGACTACTTTAAAGGTAGGGCGGATAGAAAAGCTATTTACTCAATATTAGAAGCGTAATCATTTAAACTTGAGCTGTAAAAAGTTAACAGTTTTTTCTGAATTCTTTAAATTTAAGGGTAGCCTATGGAAAATGAATTGCTACTGCTTACTATTTAAGTTTAAGAAGTAAGTTAATAATTAGTTTAACATGTCATAGACAATAATGGCTGTCCCACGACGACATCTGTAACTCACTTGATAATAGCCACCAATCTTTTTAACATTCTAAATATAATCCAGACTGTATATTTTTAGGTAGCTAAGTAAATGTCATTTGAGACCTAATTGATGATTTGAATCTTGTAAACGACAGAAACATTGTTTAACTTCAAGTTTTTATGTATGACCTTTTGAATAAATACAGCCAAATATACAAAATTCAAAGTGCATTATACTGGCTTCTAATTTTTGTAATGTTACTTCTTCCTGCTTCATTTTTTGACAGTGCAAAAACCCTCGAGGTGGAGGTCTCATTCCCCGAGGTAACTGTTATGTTTATAAACCTTAGGCTGATTCTCATTAAAAATACTAAAACTTTCTTCTTATTGTGTTTTGATGTCTTTCAAAGGCCTCCAGCTTTATTCAAAACATTTTATACACGCATTACTTTATGACTGAAACACCTGAGTGTATATTTATGATTTAAAAATAATATTTGACAAAATACTCCATAGCTAATGGGCATTTGTCATGGATTGGTACATTTATCGTAAGGTAGTGTATCTTACAGAGAGCTATGTTTACATATTTTAGTAAATATTTCTAAACCACGAAAATAAGTGAAAACACAGTACAGTAAAGTACGGTTACTATGCACTACTTCGGGGTAACTTTGCACCACAAGGTTTTGGTTTAAGTAAAGATTTGTAGCTTCTTAAATTGATGGAGACTTTACCACTTACCACTTTAATACTAAGCAATACCGTAGAGTAAACGATGTCATAGAATTGTAATATTAAATGAAATTAACTGGGTGGTGCAAAGATCTCCAGGATGTGCAAAGTAACCTCAGTTGGTTTGTGATGCCTCAGCGTAGGTACCTGGGTCTCAGCTATCACTAACTGCGATCTTCTCTTGTTGCAGGTGGCGCAGACTCTTCGAGCTGGTGGACGACGTCCAAGGACGGCCGCTGAGGCGGTCTGGAGTCTCCCACGGGTTGTGTACCAAGGTGAGGTGCTTCTATGAAAACTAAGTTATCTCTCTCTCAGCCCGAACATCTCTTTCCTCCTGTGTTAACAATTCAAATTCTCTGGACACGCGATGTGGCTACGTTCACATGTTCCACAACGATGCTTACTAACGCCCGGACTTATGACACTGATAATTATAAGAACATAATTTCACTATAAATAACTGCGATTATAAGGCTGTATTTTAGTATGTGTGCTTGATTCAAATGGAACTCAATTCCCCGTCAATTTCTAAAAAAAATTTATCCACTTTTAATGAGATGATTAGAACATAGGCAGAATATAGGCTGCTTCCAGTGAAATACTATTCAAATACTCGCTAGTCAAACGAGAGATCATTTATTGGATTCCTACAGCAGAAATTGTTTTTATCGTATATTAATTAACAGTTGTTAATTCTCTATTTGTTACTTCAGTAGAGAATGTCATGAAAAAGAGAAGTGTCTGTAGACATAGCACGCATAAGTTCTTTAATATTTTGGCTGATATTTTTTAAATTTCAAGATCAACTGTGTATTATTTAATGAATGACGAATTCTTTTAAAATTGTTCCAGCAGTGTAGGTATTAAGAGTGCATATAGACTGTAATACATTTTACAACAGTCTAGGCGCGAGTTTTATATAAAGTCTGCTTCAAATGCACTCTTGGTTAACCTACAACTGCAGCATTGTGGGTTGTTGCAGCGACAAGAAGGAATTGATAATGTATCCTAGGTTGCTGCAGCAGCTGTAACTCAAAGTCTACGGTGCGAGGACACACGAGTGTGTACTTAAGTGCGCCAGTGTCGCGGAAGTTGAGGCAACTCTGCCCACGGCCCAAGTCGACGCTAAGTGGGCGCGCGCGAAGACAGGGCCGAGATTCATGACGGGGGCTGGCGCGGATTAGGGGCGTCGTCGGCGACCCCCCGCCGCCGGAGACGGATGGGCGGCAATCTGTAACGAGGTAATTAGCGACAGGCGGCCGGCCGCGGGCATCAAGGGCACATCCCCCACCACGTCAGGTCGTGCACAGCGGCACCTCTGTCAGCTGGACGTTGATGTAGCTCTCACGAGGTGGCAGGTCCTGGGTTCTGAACCAAGGACAGGACACCACGCTGCTCTCTCTGCGACAACCACGTGCATCTTTCCCCACGACATTCCAACTACGAACTGAGCGTTTATTTTTAAACCAAAAAGGGGCTTGCCCACCTTTCTTCTTTTCAAAATGTAATTGACAATTTCTTCTTATCCTTGATTGTTTTTTTACTCTTCACATGATGCAACTTTTTCGGGCTTAGCATCTTCTTTTTGTTTGGTAGCAAAACCTTACCTTGCTTAACCTTTTCTTTCATTATGTAGGAGACACCACAGGCGGTTATTTTTTCTCTGTCCTGTATCTGGCGCTTTGTGTATGTCGTCGGCTCTGTGTGCTAGTGACCTATCTACCTCGTGTCTAGGTTGCAGGATATTAATGTGTAAGAAAACCTAATATGTATTCTTTAGTTGGAGCAGACAACTCTCGTCTTTGCATTCTGTACTAATTATCTTGTTTACTAAACTATAACACTTTCTAACGTCGTCAACATCGTCTTGGAGAAGTTTCTCATAGTAAAGGTGATGGTAAATAGAAATAGCTTTACGTCTGGTTGAAAGCTAGGTCATTAGAGACGGTGGCACAAACTTGACACGATGACAGGAACTGGGAGAGAAATCGACCATGGTCGTTGTTAAGAAACTATCCCAGCATTCGCCTACATCTATTTTGGGTAGCCATGGAAAACTGAAAAAACAGGATGGCTGGAGCCGGTAATCTAACCCAGGTCCTCCCGCATGCCGAGTTCCATGTGTTGACGGTGCTCTAACCTCTTTGTAATCAAATAATTTGCAATAACCACAATGTTTTGTAAAATATAGTTGGAAAAAACTTTGAAACCCCTTTACCTTCTCTATGCGAAGTACAATTGTATGCCTTTGGCAATTTTCAGTTTCAGTATACGACATTTAGGTATCCGGAAACCCACCGTAATTTTTTTTCATAAATGCTGATACTGGATATACCGAATACAATGATTTCACTCTAATCAGTTCGCTTTTGGAAATACTTGACAGCTTCATTTAATGAGCTTATTGAAGAGAACATTAGCAACTCATGACGTGAAGACAAGTTTTCTTGCACAAAATTTTCACATAATTAATAATTTTATACTGTTATAAGAAATGCAATGTCAAGTGTGGCGGAAAATTAAGCAAACTATTTTTATTATGCCAGTTCTTCTTGAGAGTCAGATAATTTACTTCTGAATCGCATTCAATCCGTACAGCTTAGAACAGTTATTTTCAATAAAGTATTATTAAACTTGTAAACTAGGCGCATTTGAATGAATCCACCATTATAACTAACATGTCGTGCGTAAGTATAAAAGAAGTGAAGTGATTTTGGGCAGCACTCAACATCTACTGTCCGCGCGCCAGCTCTGAGTCCCTGGCGTGTATGCATTTTTCTTCGTAAACTTCATGTACGCTACAGTAACACAGTATCAAACACGTCCTAACTTACGACGTTACTACGGCTAGCATGTACGTCGCATGCTATTGGGCCCCGTTGTGGTGTTCATACATTGACGGGCGAAAAACACATACCTGCGCGAGGGACTCAGAGCTGGCGCACGGACTATAGGTGAGGGGTACATGATGTGAGTATGGATCAGCGTGAATGAAGGGGCGGGGAAACGGAAAATCCCCGAGAAAAACCCGCCGACCAGCGGCATCGACGGCACGATTCCCACATGTGAAAATCCGGAGACCGACCCCGCCGGGAATCGAACCCGGGTAGCCTTGGAAGGAAGCGAAATGATTTAGCCACCGCGCCAACTGCGGCTCTTGTTTTAATCTCGAGTTACATCTCCAAATGACATCCGTAGGTACGCAGCAAATGTTTTTAGTAAATTAAACAGTTCGTCAAATATTTGCAGACACAAAATGAGATTCCCAACGCATGAAGGATAAAGGCCGAATTGAAGTTGGGGTCAACTGTTGTAGCCAAGAAATATATATGTCTGTCGTCCAGCCGGACTGATGACTTAATGAGGTGAGACGAGAAAAACCCCTAACCCATGGCAACATCCCACGTGTGAAACTCGGGACTTGAACCCTTGACACCAGTATCATAAAACACTATTTCAGTCGCCTTGCGTGTACGTTAGCGCAAGATAAACATACATTTACAATTGTATTTCCCACAGTTATGTTCTCAGGACTCCAAATAAACGAAAAGTCAAATAATCCAACATGGGGGTAAAGCTTAGGGTTGCGATAAAAAAAAAAGGTGGCACTACTGCTGTGGTACATGTGACAACACTGTAGGACAAGTGTCACTGTTCCACGGCAGTTGTAGCCTCCAGAGCTGAGAGGAGTCGGCTGGCCTGCCACCCCCGACAACCCCTGGCCATCGAGCGAGCGGGTGGAAGATCGCCTCTTGTTCTCCGTGGTAATTAAGGTGACAGTTCCTCTTAACCCTCACGTCTGAGGAAACATCCTTCCCGAGGAGGTGACTGACTAATGGACGGGGTATTCATCGCGTAGACAGTGCGAGGTTGTTTGCCAGGTGCGGTGAGGAAGAGTTGAGATTGTGCTTGGAAAGTAACTTGGCGACAGACATTCCTAGAACGACCCTTCTTCCGCAAACAACACGAAGGGAGAACAGAAAGTCTCGTTTCTTGCTGGAATAACAACTACTTGCACGGCAGTCACTACTTCCTTCGAGAAAGTTTTACCTAGAGAAAGGTATACTTCGCAACTTAAATGACCTGTACGTTAGACTCCACTGTCCTATATACTCAAGCCCCGACCATTTGTACATAGCTGTTTTCCATCGCAATCACAGAAAATGAACGAATATACATGACTTGATAATTTAAAGGACAGTGGGTCGTTGAACTAGCACAATTTCTCTAGTTATACTCGCCAAATTATGGACGTTCTTCAGAATAATGTTCACTTTTGTGGCCTTCTGAAGCGATTGTCGAGCAGGAAGTTTTGTTCTCTGAGAGCATCGGTGTAAAATAGTCAATATTCTTGTAAATAACTATGCCCAGAATAATCTTGCATATTCTCAAAGCTTAGTAATAATTACTGCTGATTAGCGCATTATGTCACAGTTAGTAGTTGTGGGAGTGAGAGTGAGTGACTGAGAGTTCTTTGGTCAGCGCTTAAGGGGCCCGTCGTGGCACATGTGTTTATGTGAGCGAGGTATGGTGCTAAGGGCGATGTCGTATAGGCCATACAACGGTGCGTCGCCTCTATACGCTTGTGCAGTCTTCGCGAAAAAAAAAAAAACAAATTTCCTATGGGACTTTAAGAGGTGACCCTATTGTTTTATTTACGAAATCACTTTACTAAAGTGCAATGCACTACTCTTAAGTGGTTTCACATGTATTCGGCTAGTATATTTTCCGCTATAGCAGACTGAAAATCCCGTTTTGACCCATTTTGACGTGCCCTAAAAGGGGAATTCTAATACGTGTGTTGTCTTGAAAGTACTTACGGGCAGTCGTCTGAAAGTTGTGTTATTTTCGTAGAGGAACGGCGTGAACACACGTGTATTAGTTTCGGTGTAAAACTTTTTCTTCAAACACGCTGCAATGTGATTTTATGGCAACGAGGCGGGCCCCTTAACATCGAGGTCTTAAGCGCTGGTGATGGGTGACATGATGTGAGTATGTAGCAGCGCTGGAATTAAGGGAAAACAGGAGATCCCCGAGAAAACCCGCTGACCAGCGGCATCGTCCGACGCTATTCCCACATGCAAAAATCCAGGGCCTGACCCCGCCGGGAATCGAACCCGGATCGCCCTGGTGAGAGACGAATGGTCTGACCATTCGATCACCGTGGCCCCAGTAATTGTGGTAAACCATCTCGATAGTCTTAACGACAAGCAAGGTTAGCTTTCAAAGTGAGCAGTCATTTGTTTTTCTTATTAGAGTCCTTATTATGTCCAGATTTCAAAAACCACATATTTGATGTTAATGAAACCGTTCACAGGTTAAGTACAAATGTAGGGCTTATTATGCACTTACCACGCATGTAACGACGAAATAACAAGCTCCACGGTCTGAATAGCTACAATTTTTACTTTCGGAACGAAACCACGTCCCATTTACCTTTGTGTTGACAACCTAAAGGGAACAATTGAACTATAAGCAGAGCGTTGCGTCGTATAGTTGACATTTAACCGCTGTTAAACTTTTTTTTATTTGATTTGGTTGTGCATAGTATTAAAGAACGTTTCAACAAATTGAAGTTCCCGTCATTTATGTATTTCTCTAATGTTAATTACTTGAAGCTAACTTAATTATAGTGGCGAGACTTCGGTGAGTGCTTAAGAGAAGTCCTTCGGCTCTGCGAACATTGTTCGAGTAAGAATTCCCCTTTATTCTATTTTCTCGAAAACTAATACATATATTCTGATGAAATTTTTACAGGGAATGTACAACATGTTTATGCATGAAAGTATGCGTTAGATTTTTCAATAGGAGGTTTTTTTTGAAATTATGAACAATAATAACGAATTCAGCGAACTTTCATGATTTCGAATACATTTCATGCATAGTTCCTGAGAGCAAATCGAGAAAAGAGCAACATACAGTCATAGGTACGTATGTTGGCTACACTGGTCAGGAGTCGCCGTGAGGTGAGGATGGAGCAAGGACGGAATGCAATGGTGGCGGAGAGAGGAGCAACCCACGAAGGCCCGCCTGACGCCAATATCCATCATGCTTCCTACGTTGGAAAATAGGGAACGACCTCAACGGGAATCGAGTGAAACCAAGTGAAGATATTTCGCTCAGCGCTTAACTCTTAGGTTTTAAGCGTTGGTGATGTGTTACATGACGTAAGTATTGAGCAGTGCCGGAATGAAGGGGCGGAGGAGATCCCCGAGAAAACCCGCCGACCAACGATATCGTCCGGCACGACCGAGAATCGAACCCGTATCGCCCCGGAGGAAAGCTTGATACGAAATAGGGGACCAAAACGATCCCGTTTCGATTCCCGGGGGAGTCGGTCCCCGGATTTTCGTATGTGGAAATAGTGCCGGACGATGCGACTGCAGTTTTCTCGGGGCTATCCCGTTTCTCCCGCCCTTTCATTCCGGCATTGCTCCATACTCACATCATGCCACTCCTCACCAACGCTGAAGACCTAGATATTAAGGAGTACGGAAATGCAAGATGTCCAGCAAACGACTGGAAAACACAATCGTCGATAAAATCAACTACTCATCATAACTCGATGAGACTTTTTTGATGAGTAGATATTTTACTAGGGACGTCTGTTTACACAGCTCTAGACGGAAGTACGCTTTGCTTTCGAGTAAAAAATTAAAAACAGTTTTAGAAAAATAAGGGTTTGTAGCCGAAAAATTCATAAAAAATTGAAAACTTTAATTTGTATAGTTTTTAAATGTGATAACACCCAGGCCTGTATAATAACCGAATTTCGAAAATACTACTTGCGTTTTGATTTAAAAAATAATTTTATTTTCCATAAAGCTCTGCGCGAGAGGTTTTAGGGGGAAAACTACTAAAATCTCTTCAATTAACGTACCATAGAACGAATGCCAAGCACGGCGCCCATAGTATTAGGGTTCTACCTTTCATGAAAACGTTACAGTTATTTACGGAAATACGGCCTATACGTGCTAACACTGATTTCACAGAAAAAGTGTTGCTAGCGACTCCTCTGAAACTTCCGCCACTGCAAACAGTAGGAATCGAACTCACGCCCTCCAGAACACGACTGCTACCATTTCGAGCACAGGGTCTAATTTGCCGACGTACAAAGCTGGCTAGAACGGCGAAAGCTCATACCTAGTTGAATCCCCCTCCCTCGGTGAGATGCGACAAGCCAAGAACTATTCACACGTGGCGCCGCGGTCGAAACCTCTCTCTTTTACGCGTTCATTAAATTCTCCTGTCGAAAAAAAGAATGGTAAAAGAGGGCCACGCCGGTAGTAATAGTAGTATCACTAGCGGGGAGTGTCGCAAGAGAAGCTGTTGTATGAATGGAAGGTGTGTACGCGGCGTGCTAGACGAATCTGCCGTAGTGAAGCTGCTCGAGTGTTCAAGAGACGACTTAGCACGCGCAACAGTGGCGCAAGTACGCAGCGCCGTAGCCTTTTTCATCTTGGTGCGTCTATTGTGCTCGTAATTAGAACACTTTTGGAACCAACCTTCGAAAGAAAAAATTCCCTGTCAGGGACTGTACTGTAAATATTTACTAAGCTAGGTTAAAGTCAGTTTAGATTTATTTGACTCCTGGTATGTACGCTAAATAACTTCTATATGAAATGCCTGTCACTGAAAGTAGTAGTAAAAAAACGTACCCTGGAATAAACACCTAGTAGGGAAACGCTTATAGGCAAAACACCTGTACAGGAAAATTACTTTTGGGAAAATTCTGAAACCGTGTTTGGCCTAGTTATCGAAGAGATACGCAGCAAAGTAGATTGCTGTGAGTGAAAGATTTTGGTCAGCACTTAACATCGAGGTCTTTAGCGCTGGTGAGGGGTGTCATGAGGTGATTATGGAGCAGCCCCGGAATGAATGGGCGGGGGAAACGGGAGATCCCCGAGAAAACCCGCCGGCCAGCGGCATCGTCCGGCACGATTCCCACTTACGAAAATCCGGGGTATGACTCCACCGGGAATCGAACCCGTATCGCCTTGGTGGGAGGCGAGAAGTCTGAATCCTCGACCACCGCGGAGTAGATTACTGTAACAAATTGCATATCAATGATGTAGTCGCAGAATAAATGTCATCATTCAGTGATGTAATCATGAGTTTTTAAGGCAGTTATAATAACTAACGTCGCTTGACTATCATGTAAAAACGAATTTGAAACATAACTACACTCACTTATCTTCTTAGACCCAAATTGTGAAATGCAAACTACATAAAAGCAAACAAATGAACACAAAATACTCTAAATAAACTACCTTCTTGGACTGTGTGCTAAAGTTTCAAAAGTAGTATCTTTGGTTCAGATCGCTTGGATAGGATCCTTTCGTCATTACGTTTTGTTGTTAGCCAACTGCACTGCACTACTAAATGCATACTTAAAAAAGTAAAATAATGATCGCCAGCCAGGTAATATAATGAAACAAAATAAAAACACTAAGTATATCCATGCTTACATGAAGATGAATATCCCACTACGAGAAACTTAATTAAATAAAGAAAGGGTTAACTTCGTAACTGTTAATTTAGTGATTAGTAATTTAGTTTTTTTTTTTTTTTTTTCAAACAGAACATTGGCGATTATTTGGTATTTTTATTTTGTAACTGACAAGCTTTGCTATATAACAAAAACAGATGACCAGTTAACCAAACACGCCGACGTTAGAGGATACTAAACCGAGCCACGTGAGCACGCAGTTAACCAGGAAGGCAGGGCGGGACGACAGACGGACGGACAGACAGGTGCCGTTTATGTCGCTGTCGCCCGCAGCGCCGACGTGTCGCGGTCAGTGTCCGGGGGTCGCCGCAACACGCCCGATACGGTCAGCAAACACTCTAGCTCGGCGCGGGCCCATTCACCGCCCGACACCCCCTTACCCCCCTCACTAGCCCGCACATTCACCTCGCCACTACGTCCACAACCCCCTTACCTTAGTGTCGCTAGTGTCACGTATCCACAGCACAACCTCGCCCTCATCAACAGAACAAGAGCATTTTTCTCTCCTAGTGAGTGCACTTTGAATTTAGCCGATTTTACTGCATATATAGTCTGTCTCACGAAAGAATTCCATTTTTTGACAGTTTTGAAGGCTATCATTGTACCAATTTCTGCAGGAAATTACTTTTCATTTTGATAAATTGCACACTTAGAGACCCAGTTAAGTGTATTTATGCAAAAGTCACTTATGGCAGAGGAAAACACTGAATATTTCATGGAAACAACTCAAAAAATAAATGTCAATACAACTGTCAAAAAGTGGAATTCTTTTATGAGACAGACTACAAACCTAGCGGGATGGCACAACAATAGAACATTGAACTCGCATTCTGGAGACCTGCGGGCCGATCGAATATCGCCACCTGCTATTTGCACCGACGCAGCGCAACGCAACTGCAGTGCAAGTTAAACGGGTCTTCTATGGCATTACGTTAGTATTTAATTACATTGCATCGCTACCAGACGCAACGCAGCTGCAAATTTTCCGTTGCACCCATAAAAAGCTATATTTTATCGGCCCCCTGGGCTCTATTCCCAGTTCCAACTATCCTGATTTGTCTTGCATGGTTTCCCTAAACAGCTCCAGGCGAACGCTGGAATGGTTCCTTTCACGAAGGCCATGGCCGATTCCCATCCCAGTTCCGGTCCTTACGTACAATTCTGTATAATAGTGTCTAATGATATCGCTGTTGTGACGAGACGTGAAATCCAATCCAAATGAAAATATACTTAGCGCAATTCACTGTCAAGAGAGTACATTTGACGTTCTGGTTATTTACCGCTCTTTCTTCCGATTTGTATGTTTCCTTCGCTTCTGAAAACATTCATAACAATGTAAATAAGTAGGTAGTTGAGCTTAATGTCTTTTCGACAGCGCGGGCGTTAGAGACGAAGCTAATGGAAGGAAACAACTATGGCCTTTAGTTAAGAACCATTCCTGATTTCGCCTGGGGTGATAAAGGAAAACCAAGGAAAACTTAAAACAGGCTGGCTGTACCGGTATTCGAACCCGGATCCTTTCGAATACGGGTAATGGAGGTCTAAGTAAGAAACTTGGTGTGTATATTGCATTCTACTCAAAAGTTAACGTTTTGAATCCACAGTAAAGTATATATTTAGTAAACGGTATTTATGAGTGCTCACTTTACCATGAACGTACTATGCAGGCCCTTAACTGTTACCTTGCCTTGAGTAACATACACTTAGAAAGTAGGGGATGTCTAACATCGGGACACATATTTCAATGGTTTCCCGGGATTCAAACACAGTATCCCCTGATCCAAAATCTTGGTACTGAAGGTTGTTATCGTGTAAAGTTCTCTGATTCTGAGGATCGGTCGCATGATTATTTCTGACGGCAGTTGTCATCTTTGTTCTTCGTCTAACACCATAATTTCATATGTAAACTCATTAGTTCAGCTATGCTTGGATAAATTACTTCAGTAGCGCCTGGCAACTTTATGAGCTTCCTGGATCCAACAAAGTTATGGTTAGGCCTAAAAACACTTTAGAGTCTTTCCGATTTGCATATATTTTATACCACTGTGTACCTTTCCGTAATTAAGTAGGTTTCTAATATGTGTACTTTTAAAATATATGACATTTAACGTTGGAAAAATAATTACTAGCACGAGTGTGCTAGTGGTGCTAGCAGTTTTTATTCATCTTTAGGTTAACTTAGGAACTAAAATCAGTCATAAGGAGGTTAATATTTTATAGCAGTGTCGAGACCTGAACTTCTAATGCCGTGACCATGTGCATTGTAGGACAGTTTGTAAAACTTATGTTCTAAATTGTGTACTGCGTTCACGCTGGCTGTTGATTGGGTCGTGGCTCGAGCTGTCAGAACCCGTGAACAGAAGTGAATGGCTCTAGGGTCAGCACTTAACACCCATGTCTTTAGCGCTGGTGAGGGGTGACATGACGTGAGTGTGGAGCAGTGCCGGAATGAAGCGACGGGGGAAACAGGAGATCCCCGAGAAAACCCGCCGACTAGCAGCATCGCAATACCCTTGAAGCCGAGTGTATGATGTGGGTTGTGTTCCCCCAGCTCACATTTTGTGGTGAGGTAGGGAGTTTTCCACGGAACCTGACGGGCGTCCTACTAGAGGGCAATAATGGCAATTTAATACGTCTCCTGTTAGGCCTACAGTATTGGGGACAAGAGGGAAGGAAGAGCGCAACATGTAGGCTACTATTTCAAAAACAAAAATGATTATCATTGAAGATGAACACTCATAACCTAAAGTAACATAGCTCTACAGAAAGTAACACAGTATTAAAAAACACTTCTCTTTATTACCTACTGTATGTATTATTTATTTACTTTAGGCATTGTGCAGGTATAGGTCGTTCGGAATAAAGTGAGCACTAAAGACTTAACCTTTGAAAAAATTCACTAGCTGTTACTGCGTATAGTTCAACATTAACTATAGTTACCTTACTTGTTGTACGGTTGGTAGCGAATTGCCGAATATAGTTCCGCGTATTTTTATTTTTAAATGTAACAATGCTGAAATAAAGTCAACTAAATTCAACATATTTGTGTTTTGTTTGAATGATAAACTTTTTTTATCAAACTATATAGGTTTCTACCGACACCACAATTTATCGTAAACGCGCAAACATCAAGTGACGTGTCCAGAGAGATTCGGCATTCCTCGTTAGTAGCCATTACGCGCGGAAAGATACGAATTGGCTGAAAATAGAAATTTAGCAGGGCTTTTCTGAGTGTTCATTTTATCCCGAACCGCCTATACGAGCGTCGTCTTATGCTTCATGTTACATATTATACTATGCCCAATACTGTACCAGTGGGTATATGTAGAAATACGGTATCGTTTATGGGAGGCTTTAGCACTAGCTTCGATTCAGTTACCTTGACTTTAGAAGGTCTTTTTTAAACAAGTAACAGTTTCAGCTGGTAGAATGAAAATTCTTGCCTATTATTGCTTTTATTAACGGCAACCTGGCCGGTGGGTAAAGGGTCCCGGGTTCGATTCCCGGGATGAGTTACAGAAGTAATGTAACCTCCCGGGGTTTATTACTGGTTGTTGCGTTTGTCTTTTTATCCACATCCCTACGGAAGGCAATGGCGAACCACTGCAGGCCCATCCTCGTCTAACTGCCCCAGGAGACCGTCTACTTCCAGAAATTAAATGGAAATGGCGCAAGAAAAAAATTCTGTCAACACTGAATGTTACGTTGCATTATTGTCAGCAGCAAACAAAGGGAAACGTTCTGTGCATTGACGTCCGATTTATAGAGTGCAATGTTCTCATTATATCTCACTGAAATAGATATGTAAAGTGCGCAGTAGACCTACTGAGATGACAATAAGCCTTCGTACTTATTTTCGTGACATTTCCACGTTACCGAAAGATCGAAGCAGCATTACGTCCAATCATGCTCATAGCAGAGTTTTAAGTTTAATCAGAATATTTTAAACACTCGTCCGAGTCAAGTAGCGCAACCGTTACACGTTGGACTCACATTCGGGAGGACCCGGGTTCGATCCCCGGCTCGGCCATCCTGATTTCTGCTTTCCATGGCTTCCTGAAATAGCTCCAGGAAAATGCTAGGATGTTTCCAGATCCTGTCATCACATCAAGTTGTGTGTCACTGTCTCTAGTGACCTCGCTGTCGACGAGACGCAAAGCCCACTTACATTACCTTTAAACACTTGAGTTTTGATTAAAATAACGAACTTCTCTTTACAACAGCATCACTGCGATAGTGGCGCCAGCAGTTTCGTTCAGTCACAAGAGGGTCAATGATAAAGCATTGAATGGTAGGTGAGTGTCCAGACGTGTATACCTAAGACCGTGCACATGGTAGATGGACGTCTCGACGCACGCGCAGCCCACATTGACGTATCTTCTGGCATTGAACGCCACAAGCCCCGCCAGTCTGCACGGGGACTCGTGTTTTCTTGTTGAATTGTTCAGCGCCAGCTGCACAAAGGAACACGCGGCCACAGACACACACGCGCGCACGCAGGGTGGAAAGGGGTTGAAGGAGGAATGGGGAAGGTGCGGGGGACTGCCGCTGAATATTTTAAATCTGTAAGGGCGGTTATTGTATTCATGAGTCCGTTGAAAGGTTGAGTGTCGGGAAGGGAGGGACGCCTCACAAGGGACCGACCACGCGGTCCACAGCTTGTCATGTGTTTGCCCAGAGAGCGCGAGTTCCTTAACCGAGCGTGGCGAGCGGATGGATACACACCCCGCGAGGAAAACATTCCTTCTCCTACCCCCTCCCCCTCATCATTGTCCTCAGGGGCCAGGCGGCAAGCACGCGCAACGACCCCGCGCTTTTCATATCTCTGGTGCAGACTGCACCACGGAAGAATTACGCGGGCGTGAGACGTTAAAATTACCGTCAGGATCGGAATCCATACAGAGCGTCCAGAAACAATGGCACAGTAAACACAACACGCGTATTCTGGGCTACATTTGAGACGAAAATGTAAGTGGCAAAATGTTGTACGACATTTTACGTGAACAATGTGACAACACTGCACGGATAAAGACCTGTCTTGCGCTCCACGTCAAAGTATGAGTTTACGTATGTTACGTCGAGTAAACGTAGTATCATGTTCCAACTGTTCGGGATTTTAACTTGCACTCATAATAAGCAGGTCAGAACAATAGTAGCGATATAAGTAAGATGTCTGTGGAGTGCAAGAGTGGACTAACTACAGTGCTATGTTGCCACGTTGTGCAAGTAAAATGTCATCGTACAACATTTTGCCACTTACAGTTTCGTCTCAAATGTAGCCCAGGATTCGCTCTGATGTACTAATTATGCGTTTGTTCCTGGACAGCCAGTATTTCCAGGTTTACGGAAGTCGATACAGAAAAACTCAAGAAGAGTTTTCCAGCCAACTTTACGAGCAAATATTTTACTGGTGGTCAAGCCTTTACCAGGCGTAAACTCTTCCGCCAGAGTCACGTCAACAAAGTTTCGGCGTCATAAATAAGTCGTTCAAGCAAAAAAAAATTCTTATCGAGTACGCAGAAACAATTTCCTACGATTCATTTTCGCATATCGACTTTGAAACACCTACTTATTGCGGTTATAATGTTTTGAACGTTGGATCACGTTTTTCCGCACTTTCCGGCAAGCTCGGCGATAGGAATCTGCAGCTGATCTGAAAATAATGGCCTAATAGAGAGATGCTGTTCATCCTCTACTGAACCACCCAGAGACAGGAGATGTACAGCAGCGGTGGAAATTAAGTGTCAAGAAACGGGAGCTCCCTGGAAAACCCCCCAGGCTACTGTAGTACTCAAGCATTATGTCCGGCCCAAAAACAAATTCTACCTAGCCTGGACTTCGGACAAAATTACTATGACGAGGGCGATTGCTAACTAGCCAATCATATATACAATACGCTCTCACAAATACTCGTTCATTTCAAATGTTTTCTCCGTCGTGAACGGTGCTGAAAGATTCCATACTGTTTTTATAATGAAGGAAGTAACATCGGATGAATAATTTTTGCATAAAATTAAAACTTTTTACAGTTGAGTGACTTGCGCATAGAGTAGATATGACATTACATTTGTCAGTCAGTGGCGCTATTAACGCTCCATTATTTTAGTGCCTCACACACACAAAGACACTCTACCTAGGGAGCCACCTTAAGGGCGTTTATGTAGGGATAAAACAATATTTTGTTTGTATGAATTAGTGTTAGTTTTGTAAGTGTTACTTGAGAGTTCATTTTCCTCTTACGAAAAAAAAATAGCTTAGCCAGTTTTCCCATAATGGCGTTTCAAAGTAGAAATTTGCATGTTTATACTTAATTCATCCCACGTAAACCAATTAGCATGAGACGAAATAATTTACAATGAAACTATATGTCAAGGCTGCAGCTTGATGCATACAAAAACCCATTACTAAAAATTGTTGAATATATTTCTAAATTCTGGGATTTTTAGTTTTACTTAACAATTTTTTTTTTTTTTTTACATTTAAAACTGTTTTGTAGTTGATTATTATATGCTTCGTGACATGTACTTTCACTGTGGATTAATGCGTTTCGTTATGTTAATTGATTTTCGAGGAATATGTAAAGTAAAAACATGCAAATTTTGACTTGGAAATGCAATTCTCTGAGAATTGGCATAGCTATTTGTTTTGTTGCGAAAAAAATATGTACTCACTTGTGATGTCTACGAAACTAATACAATTTCATGCAAGTATAAAATTATGACTTATCTCCACTTGAACGCTCTTAAATGGTGTAGGTAGACTATCATGTGCAACCTCGTGCCTGAACCAGAGAGGGTATAGTCGAGTTCATCTGGAGCTAGAACAGACGTTGTGGTTCCCCTCGCGGCCTCATCACTAAGTCATGCGCCGAGATCAGTGCATGACGACGATGACGAGTCATCAAAGAGAATGCCCTATGTGCGGGTTGGAACAATGGCGTGGCAGAGGGCGCAGCACCTCGGCGAGGCTCGAACCAGCGACCCTCCCGCGCGCCATCCCTTCTCTCTCAACACAACTGCATTATTCCAGGACGGCGGGGCGGTCTGTTTGGATTCACCACCTGCCCCGCGCGCCCCACTCGGTGTAAGTTTCCTCTGAACGTATGGAAAAAACAAAAGAGGATGGCGGAAAGGGGGGGGGGGTGTTTGCAGATCACCGGCGACGTTTGTCGTAGCGAATCGAGTAAACACTTCCCGGGCCGCGACAACTGATTTCAGCCAATATTCGCCTAGAGCGAGTGACATGTTTGGGAACGTGTAATAACGCATCTTGAGGAATATACAGTTAGTATCATATAGCTACTATAAAATCTAATACCGGACAGCTTTATGCTAATAACAAAGAGAAGTGTGTGAAAAATTACCTAGCGGCATGCGATAGAACTATTGAATAAATTAACGTTATTACTCTTCTGTTAGCATAAATTTCCTCTGGTTTATGTGTTCGGCGTACAGCTGTTCTGGTATCAGTAATTTATTTTAGGTTGTGGCAAAGGTAAATACTTTTCTACTATAAAAGGAAGTTATTCTCCACGTTGTTATGTTAGATGCGTAACTCTTATATTAATAAATCTTAGTGTGCTGTTATCTGTTGGCTTGATACGGAAACACAATCAGTGTTCTGGCAGAATTGTACAAGCAGTCCGATATTTGATAGTAAACATAATTATATGAAAAATAATATCGAGTATGCATGAACCTAGGGCGGATAGACCTCAAGAGTCAGACTTTCAGCCTGGGAGTCTGAAGGCGTCTGCTGTCCCCCGAGTTATCGCATGAAATAAGATCCTACAGATGGATCAGCGACGGAATGCAAGACCGGTGGAGGCGTAAAACGCTCCGAGGAAACCCACCGGTCAACGGAAACGTCCGCCACGTTTCCCGCAGCTAAAAAAATCCGGGAACAACCCCAGCAGGAATCAAACCCGGATCGCCTTAGTGGGAGGCATGTGATCTAACCACTATATCGCTACGCCCCCGCTCCGCCCCCCCCCTTTTTTTTTTTTTTCAAGAGACAGTTACGAGATGATGTTACAGTAGAACCGGAAATGCAAAGGTGTAGGGGAGGGGAGGGGACTTAAAAAAACACACAGTTCCTCACAATATAAAAATGTGTAACGGCCCCAACGGGAATCGAGACAGGTTCGCTTTGGTAGGAGGCAGATAGTGTAATCACTATACTAACTTGGTTATGTGAGTGAAGGGTAGGCGAAGATAAGCAAAGGCACCACGTGAATCCACGCTGAACGAGTTGATGCATGTTAGTTTTACTGTCAGTCGCGAGGCACGACGAATGTCCTCTTTAAATTCCATCTTCAGCTGCTTGCAAATACGTCTGCCAGTCAAAACAATTAAGAAAAATGTAATATGAGACTGATAAAATAAGTGTTTCATGTAATTTAACGTTACAGGATAAGTCTGAGAGGAATAATTATTAAGGCGAATGCAAGGCATGCCCTTCCATGAGTCAGAATTTCAGCTCTTTGCTGACACTGTAATTTCTGCTAGGTTTGAAAACTTTGAGAGAGGAAAATAATTTAATCAGCCTTCTCTCGCTAGCTTAAATATGGTTTCTTGACATTTGGACTCTTAAGAGAGTTTCTTTTAAACGTATTTCGTGCTAATAATGCAGAAAAGTAATTCAATTTATATATAATGTAGATATTGTTAACTGACAATGCCACGTGAACGTCACTTAAAAAAAAAAGAAGAACTGGATGGAGAAGACACATTCCTGTAAATTTTCCTTGAAATGCTTCAACCTTATGCTTATTCTAATATTTTTGTTAATACGTTATATACTGCGTAAGTTTATATATGTACGTACATATGTATATATACATACGTACACACACAGCACACGTAGTTAAAATTTAGCTAATATTACTGTTTAGGATATCGATTTATGCTTTGGGGATGCATCGATAAAATTCACAGACATCAACGAAGACGTTTAAAAAATGTACAGTTAAGGTACGTCAACTGATGTATGTAATGACGAAAAACGGAACTCATTTACGTTGTTTCATTGAACGAGGTTTCTCTGCGCTTCTTTTTTATATCTTAAACGTGATTGTGCAATCCCGTATCAAGTGCAAAACCCAAAAAGGATTTCGATTTTATATATTTTGCACTGCTCAGTGACATTGCATAGACAGTTCGGAATAAAGTGAGCACTCGAAAAAGCCCTGCTAAAGATCCATTTCCAGCCAATTCGTACATTTTCGCGTGTGACGGCTAACGACGGGAAAAGTCTAACCTCTTGGGACACGTCACTTTATGTTTGCGCGTGTAAGATAAATATTTCAGCCGATAGGTACACATATAGTTTGATAAAAAAATAAGTTTATTAATTATATAAAATACAACTATATCGCTGTCGGTTGATTTTGTTTCAGTATTGTTGTATTTAAATACGAATAAACACGGAACTATGTTGTGTTATTTCGTTGCCAACCATACAAGCAGTAAGGTGACTATCGGCAATACTGAATTATATGTAGTAACAGCTAGTGATATTTTTCAAAGGTTAAATATTTAGTGTTCACTTTATTCCGAACGGCCTATACCAACAAAGAAATGCTTTTCTAAAGAGTAAGATAATTGGTAAGCTGCGCTTTTTAGTAATTATTGAAAGTTTTCCGTGTAGAGAGCTTATTGAGACAAATTAATTGCATATTAACTCTTTACAGTTTATGTTTTGCTTGCGTTCATCTTGGCTATGGAGAGAGGGTATGGGGCAACGGTCTGGTATCAGGATGTTGGCAGCAGTGTCGGCACGGCTTTGAAGCGGCCGCGGTGTTGGTATCTGTACTCGCCGCACGCCTGTCTCTGCCCCCCCCCCCCTCCCCCACACTATCCCTGCGTGCGTTCACCCGCGTGGTTATCAGTCGCCCCGCAGCTGTGGATAGCTAATATCACGCCGTGTGCTGTTCCTGCTCGGAGGCTGAGGGACTGACCCCTGAGTCAAGGCGGTTGAACCCCCAGCAGTCCGTCCAACCCGGCATCGTTACGAGAGGAAATTTATTTTAATCGGACAAATATTTATAATTATTTGGTTTTGAAATCAGGCTTCATATTAAAAACATTTTTAACATGTAACAGTAAGTTTTACTATTTATTCTTATTTTAGATATAGATCGTGATTAAATTTTTCTCTTAGGAAATTTGTGTAGCTCCCATAGTTTTTGCGTAATTAGTCGTAAACGTCAAAATTTGCACTTTACAGTTTTATGTACGACACTAAACCCAACTGACATATCAAACCGAAAAAATTCACAGTGCATAACAATGTTGTAGGCTATGATTTGACACATATAAAAACAAAAATATAGCCTATAAACCTATAAGAGATACAAAATTTTCCTAAGAGTAAGATTTAATCATAATTTATGTCTAAAATAAGAAAAAAATGTGTGCTACAAATATAAAAATAAATAAGGCGTTGAAAACTGAGGTGAATCGCGCCCTTAAGGATTTTGAAAATTATATTCTCAAAAACACAGTAAATAGGGATATTTGGCTTTGCAGCTAGCGCATGGAGAGCGTTGCCGCGCGTTAGAAGAATGTTACTGCTAAACTTGTGTTCAATATCTTTATCTACGAAATTTCGCGGCTGAAAAGAATGCACAGTAAAATGAGTATAGTTACAGGTATCATACTTCTGTTAAAATAAGGACAACAAAACAGTTTGGTTGTTGGTACTACTCTGGACAGTTCCTTCAACAATCTGTTTTGTAGAAGAAACAAAGAGCCTTGTTGCTTTTACAAACCAGATGGTAGCTTCTACAAAACAGATTGTTGACGGAACTGTCCAGAGTAGTACTAACAACCAAACAGTTTTGTTGTCCCTATTTTAATAGAAGTTTGGTACCTACAACTATACTCTTTTTTCAGTGTGAATATTATGACTGAAACTGTTTTTTTTTTTTTTTTTTTTTTTTTCAATGCTGCAGTTCTTGCTTAGACCTAGGAACTAATGCAGAATAAGTATTGTGGTCTAGGTATTAGCTTCGGAAGTTATCAGCCAAAGCAATGGGCACATCAATAGCGTTTTTAAAATGCAAAACGTTCTTTAATGACCGTAGGTATACAGCTCTCACTATGAATCATATTTTTGCGTAACGTCCTCTGCTTGTATCGTACACTTGACTCTCTTTCCCGCGCCTACAAATGACAGAAGGAAGGACGTGATAAAGACGATAGGGCCTACTTACTGGTATATAATGTGATCTTTATCTACTACGAAATAGCTTTGCCGCAAAGTGTAAAGTAGAAAATTTCTTTTCTTTGGAGAAGATGTTTTTCCAATATAGAGCTTGCTTTATAATTGCTACAACAAACCGTTCTACTATAATAATTACACTGAGCTATTTTAATGACAACCCAGTTTTTCGTTAATATTATTTTGCACTTAAAAAAAACTTTTTCTTCGCGACAAAGATACTTTACTGTGGTTTATATTAAAACATTACGTTGCGGTATTTCGCTGTTGGTTTCTCTACGAAACTTCAAATATGGGCGTTACCATTTCATATGACGTGGCTATGTAGCGAAGTACAGCATGTAGCCCTACCTCTGCAATATTTTATCATATTTTGAGATATGAAGGGGGTTCTGTCAGAAGGCAGGGTTAGAAACCACGGAGGGCGCCGGGAGATGCAAACCACGACGTACTCCGAGACTGACTAGACGAGGTGACTCTGCGACGGTTCGACGTTGTCTTCCGCAATACAACACCCAGTCCTGAACCCGGAGAGACTATTGTAAATATTGACCTCCCCGGCCGAGAATCGGACCCGGGACCCTTAGTGATTAGGCCTCGCGTTTCTCACTCACGAGTATTGAGTTCAAGTTGCCTTCAGTTACGAATATATACTTATATCTTACTGTTTAACCTAAAATATTTTTACCTGTGTAGCCTTCAGATCGAAGGGCTGGAATTCGTGAAGGTATTGATTCATTGAAACAGGAGGGAAAACAGCTCACCTTCCACCAGATCCCCCCTCCCTCCTTTTACCACTAGTTTCAATCCTGTATACTCTGGCGAGTGGTTGGTCGATGTTCCGCGTACACACGGCGAATCTGGCGAGGATAATTACCGTTATTCGATCCTGTGCACATTAGCACCAAGGTCCGTAACAGCAGTGATACATCCCCTCCCATGGCTGAACTACACCACACATCCGCTCAGCATCGCACAGGACTACCCGCTCTTCTGGTCGACGTCGTTTCTCATCCCTTGCTTCCCACTTATTATTTCTCCATGCGTTATGTGTGTCTCACTTTCTGGCGCTTGCCTTCCAACAAAGCGCTCCGGGTTCGATTCCCGGCGGAGGTCCATCCCCGATTTTTTGCATGTTGGCTGACTGGTTTTATCGGGCTATTCTCATTGTACCCTCCCTTCGCATTCCGTCGCTTTTCCATCGCAGGCTTTCATGCCACGTAATTTTTCAGGAGTCAGCATATGTTTACGGGCGGATAGTCAGATGTCTGACCTTGGGGTGTGATGTCCTTTCCTCGAGTACCGTCACCACACACTGTTTATTTCTCTTTCTCTCTATCTCTCTCTCTCTCTCTCTCTCTACAGCAATCGAGCGACGTGGTGCAGTGGTATCACTTGACTCACTTTTGTGAGGGGTTTCCCGTGCATCTAAACTGATAACGGTTAAACATTATTTATTTTCCGGAATCACTCCATGGTAATTGACTGAATCGTGGCTCAGTACGGGCCATGGCGAATTTCCTCCTACTCTTTCTGTCGGAACAACTGATTTCGTCTCAAATACATTGTTATCGACAGTAAGTACAACTTGATTTCTGCCCACCAAACTCTATTTTTATCAGTGTTATGTAGGTTGACACTGTTCTATTTAGCTGTACGTTATTATCTTATGCAAGGTAACTTGGGGGCAGGCCTATAATACATTTATTTTTGGAAGTAACTGAACGAACCCCGCACCACCACCCCAAAACCGTTTCAGCCTCCATATAGTGTATTGCAGCAATTCATCCTCCGTGGTGAAGTGAATAACGTAATTGCTTGTTCCCCAGGAGGTCGTGGTTTTATTAGCTGGCATAGTCCCTTGGAATGTTTAAGTCTGAATGTTGGGTCCGGGTCACCCTCATACAACGGAAGGCAGTAATAGCAAATCACTGTGGCTTACAGTACCGTACAGTTGTCATGGACTTCCCACCGACCTCGGTACCACCAGAGGTAGGTTAATCACAACGGTCCAGTAAAAACCACATGTGTAGAGCCATGTCCTATTATTTACGTTCGTAAGTCCACTGCAGAGTGAAATCACATAAGTAGGCGTGCGGAACCGAGATGGCGCGACGTTGCCTTCGATGTTATCGTTTGATTATTGGCTCCATGATGCTCTAGACATAGTTTAGCTACTTGTGGATAGAATCAGTGATTTTTTGTGAAAAGAATTCTGCAACAATTTGTTTCAATGCCTTATGTGCACATATGTTTCTCTGCTTCATGGTCAGTGATTGGAAGTTTTTAACCTTCGGCGTCTCGGGGTCCTACCCGCATATCACGGACGTTGTGGTGTCGCTGTAACATTGTTCTGGTTGGTGCAGTCAAATGAGCCACACCTCTGCCCTATTATATTCTGCCAATAACCTAGCAGCAAAGTTGCAGGTGTGCACGTAAGGCATTGAAACAAGTTGTTGCAAAATTATTTTCATAAAAAATCACTATCTTTACTTATGGACAATAACTGTCAATATTTTGCCTTGCTTGGTACAATGCAAGGCAGCAGTTACAGTACAAATGGTGAAATTGACACGTTATGTACTACTTAGCACTAAAATTGTCTTGTGACATAGATATATTAGAAACTATTGAAAATTGTTGCCCATAGGTATAGAGGTGATGATATTACGCGAAAATGTTTTTGTGTCAGCGTACCCTTAAAAACACTGCAGTTTCTTGCAACATGTATGATTGGATGGTATACGTTTGAAACAACGTATCTCACATCAATTATTACAATAGCGGTATTCTTATTGGCTTAAGTCAAATAGGGCAACAGCTCCACGTACAAGTGAAAGCCAGTAATCTTCTGGTAAGCTGAACGTACATTGAAACCTAGCAAATAATCAACTTTTTTCCGCGATATACCACCATCTCTACCCATAGGTAGTAGTAAGAGTTTACGAAAGTTATACGGAGCACAGTAAACTCAAGTTCAGATTATATGAAATAGTTTCTCTTCTGCAGTATTAACGTATTCTGTGCTGCTTCGTTAGACTTCGGGACTGATCGTGTACAGGGCCGAGTTGACAGCGGCCGGGACTCGAGCCGGGGCGGGTGCCAGCCAAAGGGGCGGGGCGAAAGAAACGCCAGCCCCGCGCGCGACTACGTCACCTGTTACGTTGTATAGGAGGGGTGGGGGCTCTTCTCGGGGACTGAGGAGGGGAAGGGAGAAATCCCAAGACTGCCTCCTTCCTCCACTCTGTTCCTTTCCCGGACAATCTTGGCGCTCAGTTGGCGCGTGCGCGGCGACGCCTTCTTCCTTCCCCCCTCCCCCTCCCCAGCACTCCTTGCGACGCGACGACGCCTATCTGCGGAGCCCGTGCCATTTGTCATGCTGAATTTCTTCCTAATACAACATTTGGCAAGAGTCATTTCCAAATATTACAATACATTTTTGTAGCTAACTAATTTTTCTTGTGTTTTTTTTCTCTTAAAGATACGAAAATATTCAAGTTCAATTTTATGAGTAATGTTATTTGTATTTGTCCTGCCTTTGAAAGCGTCTCTTTTTTTATACTTTTACTGCATCTTAAATAACAGCGAAATATTACACTATAGAGTAGAAAATAATGTATCTGTTGTATATGCACGTCTGTGGCTGATGTTATTTACATTACGTGATAAACAAGTATTAAAGTACATTTCAGGCATTTTTTTTAAACTTCTTACTAATAGCACTCTGTCTTTAGGCCCACATGTAATTATTCTTATAAAATTGAATACGAACTAGTTTAGCGTAGCTTAAATGTAAAATAATTAATAAAATATAAAAATTATGATCGTCATCTTCTCTCACCATATAATCAAGATCAAATAACTCCTAGTTCAAATTTTCCCCAATAATACACACCTAGTCGTAAATTATAATAATTCTATAAAGAGTAGGCCTAATTGCCGATAATTCGTGACATCCTTCACTTAAATTACGGAAATGAATCATTTAAGCGTATGAGATTTTTAAATGTTACCTGCAATGGGAGTTAACAATAAGAATGTATTGGTTTGTAGACATACGTAATTGATAATGGTATGTTGGCTAAACTTGTGTTGAATTATAAAGTACAAGAAAAACAAAAAAAAAAAAAGCAATTACAGAGGAATTCAGTACTTTTTTTTATATTTAGTGTAACTAGACAAAAAACAACAGTGGACAACAAACAAATGACAGACGACAGAACAAGTTCCATTCAACTTAAAAAAATGCAACGTTTCGTGAATTGCAATCTGTTCCCTGAAGAGCTTTTGACACAGCTTGTCGGAATACCAAGACGCGCAATAGTGAACATAGCTAAAAATGTGGTTTCTAGGGCTTCGGCACCCAGTCTACTTAAGGTAAAGGAGAAAAAGTACATTCTGACGTCTGTAATTCAGTCCACTTGCTTTCGACACGTGCAATAATATCGTGTCTCTGCAGGTCTGATTATCGTACGAGCGTGACCAGAACCCATAAGCGCGAGGGCTCTTAAGGGTGTTCAAGTGCGATAAAGTCATAATTTCATGTTTATATGAAGTAGTGTTAGTTTTGTAGTAGATACTTCTGTGTGCAGTTTCCTCTTACGCAACAATTTTAGCTGCCGTAGTTTTCTCATAACGGTGCGTTAAAGTCTAAATTTGCATGTTTGGCTGCCATGCAAATTGTGAAAACCAATTGACTTAGGAACGTGAAATATTTCAAAGTGAAATAACGTACTATATGCTATGTAATAAAATATTTGAAAAATGCCGCGAAATATGTTTGTATTTAAAAAAAAATTGTTGAATTTGCTAACTTTTTCTGTACATTTTCGATTTATTATAAAAATTCAAAATATTACGTTGTGGATTTTTAAATGTTTTATTGCATAGCTCATGGGTTGCAAGCTCACAGAGAATTATTTTGTTTAAGTAGGTCAGTTGGTTTTCACTATTCGCATGGCAGCGTAACATGCAAATTTTGACTTTGACACCCCGTTATGAGAAAACTACGAGAGCTAAAATTGTTTCATAAGAGTAGAATGTACTCGCAAATATCGTCTACAAAACTAACAATATTTCATACAAATATAAAATTATGATTTCATTGCACTTGAACACCCTTAAGGCTGATTCATACTCGCTCAACACTTGCTTCATCGCCTCTAAGCGCAAAGTGCTCAGCTGACGTCTGTCGTCCCTTTCATCACTTACAGTATACTCGGTGGACGTTCTTTACGGAAGACAATGTAGATACTGGGTAACCAAGTGACTTGAAGAAGTTTCAACTAGTTCTTCAATGTTGGTGTTGTAACCCGGACGATTAATGTTTGGATTTCGTGGTGGACGTTACCGATGAAAACTGGGATTTGTTTTGTGCTCTATTTGATTTACCACTGTATTACGTAACTTTCCTGCTACACAACTAAGATTTTATTTCATGAAGATAAGTACCAAGCCACCTGCATTTCTGTTTCACGACATTTTTTTTTTGTTTAAGATGTGTCATTGTTGAAGTATTGTGCCTTTGTGCAATTTTTGGCCTATGCTCAGTCCCACTATCGACCCAATATTATAATTGTAAAGTGTGCAATTATTCATACGGCAAACAAGAGCGAAATTCGAGGTCAGCTTATGCGCTCAAATTTAAGAAACCACGCCAGATAGACTAGTGTGTTTTCACTTGTGATGATCTACAGCTGCACAAAACAACTCTTGCTTACGTGTTGTACAATCCAGCATTAAAATATAAAAGTATGAACTGTAAAAGACTGATTTTTCCAGGTGTAGCAAACATACATTTTAAAAACAGAACTTCCACGTTGACGAAGGGTTTTACGTGACAGTCACTGCTGATTTCCAACAAGAGAGGGGCGAATTTACGATTAATTGTAACCCAATATAACAGGCGGGACAAGCCGGTCACAGAATGCGGACAAAGGGGTGATTCTTTTCTCCCTCGTACGTCGTGTTTGCAAAATGGCCGGCCGGTCGGGAGGGGCCGCGTGTAATTAGTAGACGAGAGTGCAGCTTCAGAAATGCACCAACAGAGTGCAGCAGCAGTGGGGCGCGCTGACCTTTATGAGCACTTCTCCCCTCATCGCCGGCTTCAGCTGGGACACGAACCCCGGGCCGCACTGCCCCCCTCCTCGCCCTTCTGTCTTCCCACACACCCCGCCAGCTTCCCCTTTGAGCACCAGCCAGTGGTCGGGTGGAAGTTTTTCAAGGGCCCTTGCAGCTGTAAACGAGAGTTTGGAAATAGAGGAAAGAGGCCAGGAGAGTGGAGAAGGAAAGGGAGAGGGGTTTCGGCCGGGCAGAAGGGGGAAGGTAATCTTTTGACCCCAAGAGAGAGGAATCCAGCAATGCTCTCTCTCCGAGCAATGGTCGGTCAGTTGCAGGAGAATTTTTACCTCGAGCATGAATTGAATAGGCCTCCAACACAGGCCCCTCTTATCTGCCATGCTTTTAACATGGGGCCTGGAGTTTATACTGCCGTTTTTCCGCTCGTCAGCCAGCCGGTGCGGGCGAATTATATCAAGGGCCGGTTGCTATTTTAACGACTTTATCACCCTGTGGTGCACTTCCTCTTTCTGCCCGTAAGTGACAAGTCAGTAGCTTACGGCCTCTGTAGGCTATTTTTTCCCCGCGTACAACGCAACTTCATAATCCGAACAAGTCAGACACCGAGTATATGAGTGTTTCCAGAAACAACATTTAAATTTGAAACATGTAATTGAGGTCGGTTGCTTGTTAATCATTTCAGATGCTCGTTGGAAAAAATAGTATTATGTAGGTATTAGCAGTATCGTACTTCATGTTAATTACGTTGATATAAAGCATTCATTAAATGTACTTACGTTTCGAGGAAAGACGACTGCTCCGAAACACAGTCAAAGAATCAGAGACATTTGTACTAGGTCTGAATTTTTGGGTAGGGATTGTTTCACTACTGTACAGATGATGGTTTAAGATGTATTAATGTATCTAAGAGCAAATGTGTCAAAAGCACTTGACTCGCAAACAAGAGGACCCGAGTTCGATTTTTGGTCCTTCTCATTATACCAAACGAATACTTGTACGGTTGCCTACAACAACGAACATTTCCATTCTCTTTCTGAACATCAGAGACTTCTATTCCATTTCTAAGGACTTCTTGTCGTGATGTTAAACTCTACTTGTGTACCTATCCATTCACATTTACCACAAGTTCTTCATAGATGCCAAATCTAGTTGCTGGTTTATATTAAGTAAATCGGCCTCAATCTTTATTCGTTTTCCTGCAATTCATGTCTATTATCATGGTACAACACTGTTAACAGGGTGTTTCCGAGAACTAAATTTACGCCTTTATTATTGCAATGTATTCTTCCAATGAAACAGTTAATACTACCACGGTTTCAGCAACTGGTAACAATCACCAATCCGCTCACTCCGAAAGGCTCACATAAATTTAAAAGGTTGTTTATTGCAGTTGATCCGTTCATGAGTATCAAGCCAGAAAGGCAGTATTTACACGAAATTACGTACAGCTACGATCAAGGATTTATTTTCCAGATGTTGGTTTTAAAAATTTTTCTAACAACCAAGGGAAATCTGAGGAATGTGCAGAGTACAGATAAATAATGTAACTGTGACCGTAAGTCAAGCTGTTGACGGTTAAGAGTGCAGTTTATTTGTACCCAAGTTAATTTTTTCTTGTTCAGCCAGTTCTTCTTGTTCAGCCAGTTCAATTTGTTTCCGCAACTTGTTTATATAGCCTACATAGCAGCGTACGTAACAATTACAGTATATCGATATATCGATTTCATTCTACTCACAGTTTACGTCTGAGGAGGCAATTAAATGTGTTGTAATTACTTGAAAATAAACTATGTAAATAAGTGCTCTATTAACCGTTTACCATCAATAGCCTAAATCAGTATGTATACTATGTATTTTCAGTATTCCATCAAGATGCTAGGAACCCCTACTATTTCCACCTTTCTACTGTTCCACTTGCTGATAAACACTCGTTTGTGAATGTGAGAGTTATACCTTTATGCACCGAAAATATATCTTGACTTAAAGGAGAATTTCTACAGCGTAGCATTTCGGCTCGTGTAACAGGTTATGAGCGGGAGTGTAGTCGTTTGAAAATGCCCGGGTACTTGTTTGTGTCAGTAGGATGCCCCGAAGAGGAAAATAATGCGATTGTCATCAGCGGGGAAGTACCGGGCTGCACGACAGATCGCCTTTGCGCTAGACTTACGGAAAGGGGATGACGAAAAGGAAAGAAGAGGGTGGGGAAGGGATTTATAAACCCCGCGCAAGAGCAGGACGTCGCAACGAATGCAGCGGGAGCGAGACAGAGCACAAACGAGTACGCGAAGGGGGTGAAGGGGTTGGAGAAGGGAATGGGGGGGAGGGTGGTATAACCTGCAGTATTGACTCGTGGGGTCACGACTCTTTTTGTCACCGCCACATTAATTAGTCGTTGGCGCACATGCGTAATGAGAGAGAAATACTGCGGAAAACCCGCACCCTGCACCCCCCTTGCCTATACTTCTTTCCACAAACCCCCTACGCCTCGCGGTTTTATTCCTACCTTTCTGCTGTGTGTGTCGACCGCCCCCAGGGCAAGTAAAGGAGTCAGGAAGGGAAGGAGGGGGGTAATTAACAAGCTGGAAAAATTCCCGGTGTACCGAGAGAAAGTAGTACCGCCGGGATGGTACAGCGATGCTCGGCTGAACAAGCCCTGGTCCAGAGAGGACCTGGTGAGGGAGGGGCGAGGCTGACAAGGGCGCGGATGCAGGCTATGCTTGCAGTTTCAGACTGACGACAGATCTTTCCCCACGTGTCGCCTTCGTCTTTTTATTTTACGTTCCAGTTAAGCCCAAGTTACACAAACACTGCGCTCCATATGACTATTTACGATATGTGAGTCTAGTAGAATCCTCCTTTTCCCCTGTTTTTGGAGCTACCTTTGACCAAATGCCCTGGAGACAAATACCGGACAGCTCTATGCGAATACTAAGACTATGCTTGTGAAAAATAACCTACTGGTACGAGGTGAAACTATAACATATTTTGATATTAGTTTTGTATAATTCCTGTATATTATTATTTTAACTTGTGTATTTACTGTACTGCTATTTTTTTATTTTCTCCATGCAACAATTTCTCTATAGAGAAAATTTTTTCCAAAATTTTTATGTTGGCAGCGTACATCTGAAATAATTTAAATGTAGGGTGCTGCTCTCTGGTGGTTTGACGAGATAACACAATCAGAATTCTCGCCAAAGCGTTCAAGCTATCCGGCATTGGTTTATACTTTAGTGTATTTGCTTTAACTCGGAGGAAATACACCAATAAACATTTAAGCGTGACGAAAACGTAACAAATGCAGTTGAGCATATTTTCGGCAGGATATATACAAACTGCACTGTTATCTGTAAATAATAGGGTAAAAATCTTAAGGGAGAGGGATCAAAAAATTTATGTAAATTTTGTGTACAGTTTCTTATGGAAGTAATACAAATTTGTGGGTTCTCTGACCTGAAGACTAGCCTTCAAGAATAAATGTTTGCTGAAACAGACAACAGCTACTCACTAGCTGCTCGCTGGCATAGGAATTCCACATATTAAGACAAGCATTTTGTTGCTACTTAATTATTGCCTCAGTTCCTTCCGTAAGGTGTCAGATAAGTCAAGGCCCAACTGCGGAAGCGACACGAACTTAGGTGTTTGAATACTAACTTGTATCTAAAAGAAAACACAGAGTTTGCATGTCCCTGCTGATATAGAACTAGGAAATATGAAGAGTGAGTCATAGCCAGATATTACGTCGACAAAAATCCGCTGTGGTAACATAATGGTGTCGCCGGTTTGAATTTTGTGTAAAGCCCAGTTTACAACGAAAAAAAAAAACAGTAACAATGTAAATTACAAAATGTTAGCTACAAAAATGTTATCAACAAATGCTAAGCTATGGTACACTATATAATAGCAATGTTGTTAGTAAATGTGTTATTAACATTGCTGAAAACACCAATGTTTCTAACAAAGTTGTAAGAATGATGAACGGAAGTTAATTTCAATGTTAATGACAAAAATTCCAACAACACCGCTGATGACACTGCTAGTAACATTTCTGTTACCAACATCCTTTGATCTAGGCCGCCCTTGAATGGGTTGAGAAAGTATTGTTACAAACAGTGTTGGTGAGAAACTGACGCGCGCACATGGTAACTTGTCGCTTGTATGCCCAAGGCACTCAACTAGCACACAGTGCTTCTGTCGGGAACTAACTATGGGTATTTAAACCGTGAGAAAAAAATTAGTAGTGAAAAATGTGCAGCGAAGTAAAACGTAGAACCTTCTATTAGTTTTGTATTTGCAGGATGTCCTAAAAAAATTGCACCGTTATTTGCATGAAAATTATTCCACTTTGCAGCTGTTTAAGATGCTAATGCAATTTACGTTAGCGTCATCAACAGTTGTGTGTATCAGCCCTTGGGAAGCGTTTCGAACAACTGAATTATGTACGGTAATGAGTACCAAATGAGCAGCAACATAATATTTTGGCATTCTGTATAGGCTATGAGCAGCAGATCATGAACTACAGATTCGTGATTAGAAAATTTATAACGCATATAGATATTGTTGTATCATTCCTGGAAAAATTCCGTATTCTTAGAATAGATATTTACGGAGACTTTGGTAAAAACGCAAATACTGATTTTACAGAAAACGTATTGATAGGGACTATTCTAAATGTAAATAAATTAACGGATCTCGGGAAAATAAGTTTGTTTTGTAATAATTTTTCCAATGACATAAATTTATATTAAATACCACTTCTTGTGAATTAAACAAGAAATCTCTCTGGTTCTCTCACACGACTAACCTGTAGAGAAAGAGAAATAGAATGAAGGGGGAAGTTTGTTACTTGTCGGGGTTAATTAACGAGCTGAAAAGTGAACGCATTTTCGAGGCAGGCTGCAACCTTGTTCCGAGCTCTTTGTGCAACTCACAAAGTGCATCAGCTCTTTACATGTAAATTATAAATCTAGGGCCTGCAAATAGTAGGGGAAAAAAGAAAAAGGAAAAAAGGTGGAGAGCATAGAGAGGAATATTTCCATTTTAAACCACGCCCCGTGTGTATATATGTTTTGTTGGTCTAATACCAGGTCAGCTTGGTGTCCAACTGCATTTATACAAATAATTATGTAACAGTAGCGTTATAACGCATTATCAAAGAGAAAGAAGAAGGGTATTTCTTCTAACGTACAGATTAAATGAACAGTGACGTGTGGGTACTTTATTTTCTCCAGATACGTTATTAAACGTGCGTCAAGTGTTTAAAACTTTCGATTGCTCATCCATGAGAAATGATAAAAGTAACATTATTCTGGTAGCATTCCAGTTTTTCCTTTACACGTTTCGCTTTCGGGATCGGAATTAATTACCCATCTCAGACGAGAGTGCTTCCAATTAGTAGGTTCGGTGAATTATAATATTTCTGTGCACCAACCAGACGGAATTCTTTAGTTGGTCGTGCTCCTGCACTATTGATTTATATTCTGCAGTAAGAAATAAACAGTGGCTGGCGTTGGTCTGCAGCGTCGAAGAGGGGTTTCTTCTACAACGGCGGGAACTTGAGTTTGGTGAGAGGAGGAGGGGGTGAAATAATTAAGCCGTTGTCGCTGTTGCTTGGAAGAAGGCAAAAATCAGTGCACATTATCGGCTTTGCATTTTCGCAAGACGCTCAGGGGGGAGTGGCCGTGGCAATTTGCGGCGCTCAGTACATTCACTCAGCTTGACGTTAAAGAGTGCCGGAACTTGGTTATCGATCCGGCAGAGGGCAGGCGGACTCAGGGCTGTCCATCATTGCGCCGTGTCGGCCCGCGTACGACCACTCACACCTATAACTAGGGACATTCGAAATTCGCATTGTCTAGTCGTAAATATTGATTTTTCGCAGGGAAACTGCGGCTCAGCGAAAGCCGCAAATATTCAAAACAATTGTATTTCTAATTAGTCTCTATGTTTCTAAAGGACAACACGACAGGCCAACGCACTGTGAGCTATGCAGTTTATTTACCCGATAATAAGTTTGTTTCAGCCTGAAAGAAATTCTAGAATTTCTCTGCTTTCATTTTTCCAATACTATTGTAATCAACGCTATAAATTCAATTTTCTCGTTTTCAAGCTATAACTTCCCGATAACCGGTGCAGTCCAATGGGTTTGGAGATGTTACCAAGACTAATAAGTTTATATTCAGCACAGTGAAAATTAAAGTCTAAATTAAAATATTAAGTTGTACATTTCGTAATGGCAGATGGATAAATTAAACAAGGAAAGTGAAGTAAATTAAAGTAAAATTAAAAGCCTGGATGGTCTTAGGCTAAGTAAGATTCAGAACTAATAAGTTATTTCACTTTGACTATCAACTGTTGTACGCTCGTTGGAGGCCTCCCGATGATCAACAATGACGTGGTCTCTCGCGGGAAAATCTGCTGACCAACCAAGTTCATTGGTAGAGATCAACCTTCTGCTAAGTTGCCACACACCTAACTGGCATCATATAGTGCCTCGTGACGAAGAAAATCACAGATTGTGCTCCGGTGTGTTCAGGACAGGCACGTCAAGTCTGTCACTAACATAATATCGCGAATGTTGCACGTCTCTGTCTATCACTCAGCCGTAGGCTCAATGGCTCGCCAAGCAGCAGAGACGTAGAAGATACGCCTGAAACTCCAGGAGAAACTCTGTTCCGCCCTTGGAAGATCATGAACATTGCCTAAGATCACTCGCTACGTCACTCACCGAGCGATTTGGCGCTACAACAACACGCTGAACTCGTATTCGAGAGATCACGGGTTCGATTTTCGCCTTCAGCCATCCTGATATCGATTTCCGTTGTTTCTCGACATAGCTAGAATAGTAATACATGCCATAGTCGATTTCTCTCCTAGAAAATTGTGTGTAGCCGTCTCTAATGACTTCGCTACCGAAGATACATAAAAACCGATAAGAGAAAATTCCACCAACCCCCCCCCCCCCCCCCCCTCCGGGACACTCCACTGCACCGTTTAGCGGCAAGATAAAGCGCAAAAATGAAAAGAAATTGCATTTGGGGTATTGATCGCAGCACTGTTGAAAAACACACAGAAATGCTGGAATTTCTTTCAGGCTGAAACGAACTTATTATCACGAAAATAAACCATATAAATTAATTTTTACGTTCGTCAGCCATGTTTTCCTTTATCAGTACAGAGAGACAAATCAGAAAAACATTTCTTTTCAACAGTTGCGACATTCGCTGAGCGCGCAGTTGCTCCGCGAGAAATCAATATTTACGACTCATCCGCCGCAGTGTATTTTGAAACCATCACTGACTAAAAATATGTTCTTTTGCGCGTAACACTCCCTATATTGGAGTAATAATTGTATGCGCAGCAGTAAAAATGTGGATAGCTGTTTTAAGAATGCAAAGTTTTCGAACATTACCATGCTATAAAATATATGTATGGCTGGCCTATAACTTGAACATTTAAGGGTGGTGAATAACTTATATACAAATATTTCCGAACACGTATTTGAATTATGTATGAGCTAACTAATAAATTTTCCAAAGTCTAAATCACATGCTTTTGACAGTTTTTCAATGTTGGATCGCTAAAGCTGATAACAACGCAGATATCTCCCATCTACCATACAGAGTACAAATTAAATAAATCGTCATTATGCACTGCGAGCTACGAGAACGTCTCGGGAATCATGCTAATTTTTACAGTCTGTCAAGTTCACCAGAATCAAACCACTGGTTTAGGGGATGTCTCAAGTTTTTCCTATCACTGCACGTGAATGCCGAGGAAAATACGAATTTAGGTAACCCCTGGAGGTAGGCAACCTGCAATACCGCCAGGTAGTCAGGACACGTGTAGTTCAATTCTTCAGGCGTCGCCACAGTCTAGAAACCTGCACTGCAGCTTCAGGAGCAGAAATATTTAAAATAATTGACTGGCCTTTTCTTTGCAGTATTAACCCAGAAAAAATAATTATTAAAAATTGTTGCTTAACTTAAAATGTTGATTCTTAAATTTTACGTGTACTGATTAATTTATCGTGTTATAAGAGAGTAATAATAAGGTTATTGTAGATTAACTTTCAATAATTCTCTTGCAAAGATTCTGCATGACAAATTAATGAAAGATTCCTTTATATTATATGTCAAGCAGTTTGTCAAGAATATATCCTATGCTTTGTCGATGTGGAAATTTTGATAATACAATTAAGTTATGTTAAGCCTCAAAAGCTGAAAGTACAATAAAAATGTCTAACACTCCTCCTTAAACTGTGTGTATTCGGTCACCAATGTTGTCATTCTGAGAGAGTGTTTTAAGTGGCTTCACAACACGGCATGTGCAATAACTTACACAGTTCACGCAAGCAAATGAAGTCTCGCAAAATCTTAGAGCCTTAGCACTGCATTGGTTAATTTACAGGAAAACAGAAATTAGGACTGTTGGACCTGGAATCGAACACGTGTACTTCCGATTGCAAGTATAGGATTTCATCACTTCGCCATATTTCTCAGTTATTTAAATTTAAACCCAATTTAATTTGAAATGTTTGTATTTTTACTGTGCTGGTACTTTTAACAAACTGCAGTAATTTTGGGAACGATTCAACACACTAAAAGAAAAGTATTGTTATAGGTATCATACTTTTGTAAAAATTGGGACAATAGTCCAGTTTGGTGACAGTAATATCTGAATAGTTTCTACAACCATTTGTCCTGTAGAAGTAAATTACCTGTTCTGTAGAAAGAGTAAAAAGTACCTTTCTTTGAAATAACATTTAGTTACTTTTACAGATAAGATTGATGTAGGAATAATCCAGTGTCGACAACCAAACTAGACTGTTGTCCCTGGATTAACAGACGTGCGATACCTGCAGCATACTTTTCTTTCAGTGCATTTACGGATGAAAGTGTATCAAAGTTTGCGTTATCGTTGCACGTACTGTTGGCACATGGAGAAGGTAAAGCTCTGAGGCGAGCTAGGAGCGGACAGCTACTACACCAGCAAGCAGACCTCCTCCTCGCATGCCTCAGAGGCCGCGACTGAGCGGAAGTGCGCTGCTCTTCGAGGGGAAGCCGCGACCTCGCGAATCTCCGACCGAGCGGTCCCGCGGGTTGGCCGGACGCCACCCAATCAGCGCGCTACCAGGTAGGAAAAAAATCCTGCTCCGGTCTTGTCCGGCCAATCGTGGGACAGGATGGGTGTTGCGCTGGGCGCACCGCGCGTGACTTGAAGAGTGGTTCCTGCGGTGCATTGCCCCGTGTGTGGGCGGAAGAGAGGAGGATCCGCTGAAGGGGAGGGGGAAGGCGTGGACCACATCACCGGCCGACAATAGGAAGATTGCGGCATCTCCGACACAAACAAAACTGGCGCGGAGAGGCGTGTTTTTTAAACTTTAAAGGGGGCTCTACGAGTCGGAAGTAGGTGACCTCGGGATCCTCCAAAAGCCAGTGCAAAACCGATCTAAGTCACATCGGGTATGAATTCTTCGACACGTATATCAACCGCTAAATGAGTTTTCAAACTGGGCTATTACAGATCGCTACTAATAGAGATATAAGTTGCTCATTGAACTATAATTATACTTTATTTTGGAACATGTACGTCACTTAGTCAGTCGTATGTGTCGGGAATGCAGTCAAACGATATCCAAGTCCAGCTAGGCACGTTATCGTTATATTACGAAGTTAGTGAGTCAATGAGAATCCAGTAATGTTCCAATACTCGAGATACGTCAACGCTTTTGAGTTTCCTGTTATTTCAATTCTTAACTGGAACAGTAGATCCGTCAACTCAATATTTGGCTACATTGTAGGGCACGTGGTAATCTTAATTTGTGTTCTGTATTGTGCATAGCTCAAAATAACAAACAAGTTCGTTTGTAGGTAGCCAGTGCTAACAGTCAGGAGACCTTCAACACAATGTGTGTAGGTATCGCACGTCAGTGGAGACCATATAATTTTATGACGTATGGCATTTTCAGCACCACTTGCCTGATATTACGCGGTGGACAACGGGGAAGACAACCTTCAGTACCACGACCTGCCAAACGCAAGACAAGCGTGCTGGTCAGTCCGCACAGGCACCTGCCGGCCAAGTTCTGCGATATTGCCAGGGATCGGAACATATCACAATTAAATTTCATAAAAAGACAGACGCTAAACAAATGCGCAGTTCATTTCATTCATCCATCCACGACTAGCGAAGTTTCTCGGGGAACTCCCGTTTTCTCAACCCTGGCATTCCGTCGCTGCTTCGTCTGCCATCCCTCATTTCATCTCTGTTAGACTTTGCGAAGGCTTTGCGATATGTGTGCGTCTCGTGGACAGTTCGCAGTCGCAAAGTCTTGTTTAGCGTAGCTAACGATCGCAAGACTGCTTTGCGACGCGGTCGTAATAGACCCGCTGCGAGGAAACAGTGAATCCCGAGCTAACAAGTACGCGAAACGCGATACTAATGAGACAAGTGGAGAATGAAAAGACAACGGAGGCTGGAGAATATCTGGAACAGTGGAGACTTGCCTTAGTTGAAGGCACGGAAATTAGTTGTACCTATGGATATATCGAATGGTTTTCTTCGTCTGCCAGGTGGATATAGGCGCCTGTCGAACCAACCGCGAGCTCGGTCGTTGCGGAAGAGGCGAAGGCTATGGACGACCTCATCGACAATCACGCACCGGATCTGGAATCTTCTGGATCGTGCTTCCTTCCCCCCATTCCCCTCTTCACTTGTCGACCTTCCTGTTGTCCCCACCCCCGCCCACCACTCTCAACTTTTGCCTATTGCAGCCTAAGGGGGAAGGGGGGCAGTGTTACCATTCACCGGCGTCATTCTTCCCGGCCCGTCAACCATACCGGCACCTTCCGGCCCGGCTCTGAGGTGACACCCCTCGCTCGTCCTCGCCGACACAGGACGTCCTGTGGTATCATCCTTGTCTCTAGTGTCGCTCAGCCCACAGTCTCGCACATCAGTCTATACGGTCTACAACCGCGAGACACACCTTGCCAAACATAACGTTATATTTCCTTACATTACCCAGTCTGGAAGGCATTTTGCTCGTACGAGGAGCTATAGCCACTGAACTGGTCATCTCGCCGACAACTCACTACGAGACATTCACTGATGACCCTATCATTTTATGACGTAATATTATATAATGGCTTTGAATGTTTCATGCAATGGGACAGAATGACAAATTGTATTATTTTGGACATACGCCATTATATCCTTCATTTTTTTCGTATTTTTCGTCAGCTTGAAAATGAACTTTAGATACAAGCGACGGATCTGAAATAGGCATATACACGTCTAAAATTCTTTGAATGATATTTCTCAGCCTACGTCACTTACACAATGAGCAATTTTCTAATGAACCAAAGCCCTGCATGCTGTTCAGTGGCCTGAGAAGACGGTCACCTTAATGTCTCTGCCCATACCCCATACCCCTGGCGAGAGAAAGATTAAGGCTTTACATATTATCTTTAATTAGATGACGCTTAGTTACCTGACGATCTACATTTATGCCACCACTGAATTTTTTTTGTTCATTTCGGTGCTGCTTGCATTGATACAGGATCTTAGCCTGTTATATTCAATACCCTGAAAACCAATTAATAAATAAGCATTTTAACTCTAAAAAAGCACTCGAACCTCATAAACAGTTTCCCATCTCCTCTTTTTTAATGAATGTAGCAATATTTTTTTCATCTTCGTCATAAAGCGATATCTTGAAGTGTCACCGAATCCCACTGAATACAATGTAAATCCCTACCCTTGATTACGCCAGGTAATCACCTCCCCCCCTCCCCTCCAGATATGCAAAGCCGTAAACGTGACCGACGGGCCCAAGTGTGCAGAGACTCAGCAGGTAGAGTTTTAATAGAAAACTGTTCAACCTGGGTTAGATATACATGTCTTCGCAGGGATAGCTTATCATTATAATTATAATATAAAATAATGTCAAGTTAGGTTTCACTGAATTGTTACAACATGCAAATATTCATTCGCCATGGAAAATCTAAAGCTAATTTATACTGTTGAGGTCTCCAGTAACTTGTTTGATGTTATGTTTATGATGATGTCACGTTACAGAACATTTACCCAGAATTGCCTCGAAACCGAAGACATCGAAAATTGGTTTATCTAGAAAGCAGAAAAGACAGGAATTTGACATAATATACAACAAACCATAGTCAGCACAGGCGTATATTCCGTCTTGAATAAGTTTTCCGCTCAAATTAGAAAATGATTTGAGAAATGTGATAAATGGCGAGAAGTAAATCCAGTCATCTATGAATTGGTACTCGGGAAAAGGCTTAAGAGGCTGTGATACACAGCAAAAACAATGTTTGTTAAAAATTGCAGAGCCATGTAAATTAGTAAACAAAATAAATATCAATCCTAGTTAATAATTTTTGCCAATTAAGTAATTACAAGTGTTACTAATATGATTAATTTTTGATGAACTATAGTTTCGTACCTTCAATTACAGCGCCAGAAATTATGTTAAAAAAAACACCGTTTGGACAAAATATGTGCACGAGACGAAGGTAAAAACCGTTCTCTAGGATACCTCTTTATTGAGTTTTCATGCTGACTTTCTAATTTCAGCCAATTTCCTTAAACGTTAACAGCGGTGATTTATATACTACGTCAGTAGTTGGAATGTCAGTTATTGGTGAGGAGAATTTTTAATGAGAAAGTTGGTACAATATAATGTGTAACAGCACAGAGAGAGAAAAAAAAAGTTTACTGTGTAGAAGAGACATGCACGCGTACTGTATGAACTACCGGAAGGTTAAGGTTGTTCATGCCTCAAGGACGCAAAGTCTTCTTAGGAAGAGCTTTTAAAAAATGTTACACATGTTCATACTAATTCCCGGTCCTCCTCTAGTCTCTAGATCTTGTTTTATCGTGATTGAGAATAGCGAAATTGGCATTTTAGCGGTGTTTGTTAGATATGGACATCTCACGGGAGCCACGGGAACGATAAAGGCAACAATGACATGCACATCAGTTGCCTCGCCACCACTATGTACGAGGTAACGAAATGCCGAGCAGGACTTTACGACTTATTGCTTACACTATGACGAGACTTACAGCAGTGCTCGTACAATTTTACTGATAGAAAGTTTGTAGGAAACATTAGCACAGGGTTGCATCTTATTCTTGATTGTGTCCAGTTACAATATTATGAAGTGTAGGAGTCGTAAAAGTAATTATTTAAATATGTTGGAGGAGCTGTGGTAAATATGAAAGCCCCACTCCAGGCTCATTATGAGTGTGTTTTCTTTCCGTAGACAAATACACAGGGAAAACGTATTGCAGTGAATAAATTAAATCAATTGATTTCCAACACTTTACAACGCAGTTGAAGGGCTACATAGGTAGGCCCCTTAATTAAAATTCTTAAATTATTTTAATCACAGAAGTATTTATACAACGTGACTGTTTTTTTTCTTTATTTCTCTCTTTCGCTCTCATTTTCTTACTCTCCTCTCTATTTCACTCTTTTCTATTCTCTACATTTCTCTATCCTCTCTGATTTTGTCTCCCTTGAATTATATTTCAACATTCCATGAGCTAGCAGGCCTAGTTAGTAATTCACTATGTGTAGAGACACTGGAAAATCGCGAAAATGTTTAGCATAGTCTCCAATAAACTATAGTATATTAACCGTGACACGTGTGAAAAGTTTTGTGGCGAATCACAAACGCTGTGTATACAAGCTGTACAGTTCTAACTGGGTTTGTTGAAAAGAGAAACAATGCTTCAAAAAAACCATAGCCAATGTCGATACGAAACATCCTGTGTTATATACAGTATGTTGGAGCCTAGCAAGTAGTCAACTATTCCCGCGATTTTCCAGTGTCTCTAACTATGTGATATCTTGTCAAACCATTGTTCCAAATAACCGCACCTGTATTAAGACAGTCATCGGAAATTTTTCAGGTCCTTATTTTGTTGACGAGTTTCAAAACATGTGTGTTTACTATGGACATTTGCCTAACCGAAGCGAAATATATTAATATGTTTCCAAGTTCTGGTTTCATGTTGTCTTTGCGACGTGTATTATCGTAAAACGACTCATACTCTCCATGTACTATATGTCTGCCGCACTCCAGTGGTAGGATAACACATTATAATATACAGAATATGACACACTAAATATTTGAGTAGTTAATAAGATGCCGGCATTCTTCCATTATAATATATTGGATACTATCATCACTGAATGAATGGCGTCGACGGAAACCCTAATATGAACGGCGACCGAAGTCAGAAGTAAAGGAAAATATAACAACATAAAAACTTCGATGTCAACTCTTAACTTGTAATCGGAAGGACGTGGGTTCTATTATCGGTCCGGCCATCCTGATTTGATTTTCCGTGTCTCTTCGCCCCCCCCCCTACCACCACCTGCCCTTTCTTCCAGACGAATGCTGAAATGGTTCCTTAACAAAGGCTTGTGCTCTCTGTCTGAGACAATGGTTCCGTCTGCGATAACCTCGCCTATATTCATTTAAAAATAGCAACATGACCAAATTTAGTGTAGTAGCGATAACGGATTTGATAAAGTAGTTTTTAGTAGGTAAGATGAACCTTGCAAAATATGGAATATTCTTCGGGGTTAAAATCTAAACATACTAAATCAGTATTGCTGAATCAAATCACCAATTGGACGTAGTTAGCATAAGGGGGACCAACCCAACAGTTCCGTAGAACTGAGATATCGAAAGTAAAAATTTACTTAGTGTATCTAAACTTTTTTTTAAGTGGGAGGGTCTAAGTTTTCTTCCAATATTTTCATGAAGTACTTGTTATTTTTTAAAGATACATCTCAGACATTCTCCAGTTGGGTCGTCTCAATGTATATTACCTTGTGATTGATTGCTTTCTGCTTAACATCGTCCAATTTAAATATGACCTAAGACTTTAATTTATGTTGTGGGTTATCTGCGGTGCTGTGATGGTGCAGCGTACGTCCAAAGAGAGGAAAACATTGTAATAATTACGAGGTGCCTTGTGTAGACGGCATGTTCGTGCCTGAGGATGTCCCCCGAACAGTTGCGCAAATGTATATCGGCGTGTGTCGACACTCTGGCGCGGCAGACAGGAGGAATGCCAGGCGGCAGTTTTCTGTGAACTGCGTGCCGTGAGACGTATTCGCCCCAACAAGTGGTATTGTTTCCCCCGACACTGCCGAGGACTCGTGCTGAAAAGAATTCCTCGCCTCACTGGTAACAATGGTCCCGTCGGCACGTCGCCACAAAGGACGATAGTTTGTTCACATTTCACGCCACTTCGGGGTAATGATTCACTCCTGAGGAAATCGCTGTGCGTCGCGCTGCTCACCCGAGCAACAAACTGAGCATAGTCTGTATAAATAGGCAAGATTATGAGATTGTAGACCTGCCCCCCCCCCCTTTTTTTTTTTTTTTTTTTTTTTTCCAGTTTCTCGGTACCCTTTCCAAACTGAGTCAATCTTGCGAAGCTTCAGGGCTTGTTCCTTACTTTTTTGTCTTTCAGACTGATGGCAATAACTTAAATATTTTTTAACCAAAAGCTTTGAAAAAGTTTGAGACAATGTGCGGTCGCACAATGCACAATACTGTGGACGCGGTTTTAAAAATAATGTACCATTCGTCAGCAAAAAAAATATATTTTATTTCATTTTGGCTTATTTTCACGACAAAAAACGTGGTACTTTGGGTTAAGAGATTTTAAAAATCGTTCAGTATATTGCTACAAAAAATTCAGCTACAAATTATGACATATTAGTGTCTAAACTGTAGTGCAAAATTTTGATATGAGTATTAAGTAGCAATAAAAAAAATATTTTCGAAATCACTGCAAAACTAAGGAACAAGCCCTCAATCTGTGTTTTTCTCAGTTTCATGTACATAACCAGTAAGATTCGACATTTCTGAGGGAACTTTCTGTTTACGAGATGCAATGTTCGTCACAGTTCAAGACAGATTGACCACACTGCTTAACTGGTTGCATAATTTTCAGTAAATTACCTCTACAGTGAAACAGCATTTTCTTATTGATGGGTACATGAGCAGGAAATTTACTTCAAAGACAAGACGCACAATATTTTAATGTGACATCAAATTTGACAAATCGTTTAACTGAACACAGTTTGACTTTATCATCGCAACACTTTTGCGTTTATGCTCTGAATAACAGCCGTACTCAAATACTACACAACTAGAGATGGAACGTATGTTATCGCATTTCTTTCCTTTTATGCTATAAAAAGATGTAATAATTAAATCTTAAGATGGTAAAATATGTTCAGTTGCGAAAATAAACTAAAACTAACGAAAAATTTTCTAATTTTGTTGACTGTACGTGTACCTTCTGCAAGACCTCGTCTACTTCAGTATGATAAATACTCTGTGAAATTATCTAACTTACCCTGTGAAACCAAACAACTTATGGTTGGATATCTGCAATGTATCCCTTTCAAACTATGTCAAAATTGATTTAAATATTTCGTAACTTATCGTATTATTATCCTCCGGATAAGCGAAACTCTGTGTAAAGCGTATTTCATCGTATGTGGCAGTATATAGTTACTGACTTTAGTAAATTAACAATATAGAAATGTTATACAGAAATGATGTAGATATACTATAAAAACGGCCTTTCTAGGATCCATCACAAAATTTTTACTGCTAGAAGAAAAGCCAAGAAGAGTTATAAAAATGTGACATTTTGGTTAAAAGAACAGATATTTTGTATCTAACAGAATATGATCTTGAACCTTGCATGCTTTACTCCTTGGTACATCTGTGATTTAATGTTCAAGATTATTATACATTCAAAACAGAATATAACCGATGAGCCTACTCGCCTGTGTGGCTTGTGTACAATTAATCATTCTATTACATAATGCGAATGCGTGAAATTCGTGAAGAAATTATAGCACCATATAATGGCATTTACTGTTATAGATGGGTGTAGCAGGTAATATAGTTAATACATAAATGCGATGACAAATTTCGACCGGTTTGTGATGAGAAGGGAAATAAGATGTACAGGAATGGACAAGAGATGTTGTCAGACAAGTGTAAATTTGAGGTAACGGTAGTGCGTTACGAATTCGAGCAAACATTTTCGTTCAAGAGATACACGTAAAACCGACATTCTAGACACGATACTTAGGCGACATCCTGTGCGTAGGCGAGTTTTGTGTGTGGTTTACGTCCGTGGCAGGAGAGGGAAGGGGAGAGGTGTTTAAATAACTAATAAGACGAGTGGCGTACACACATTTCAGGATGCTTCCGCCCTCGTAGAGAGAGATAGTGTTTCCCCTGCAGTGCACGCCGTATTCCACGCTTGGCGTGGTACAAGGAGGTGGTGTTCCAGGGGGTAGAGGGGGGCAGAGTAATACAGCACACGCCAGGTGCTTGTACGATACGAGAAGGAGGGGTGGAGAATTGTTACCGAGCAGTGAAAGGAAGGAGGGGGGACTGACAGACTCGCACCTTTTGGCAAGGTGACAGCAGCTGTTCCCCCTCCACTCCCCTCTGAACCCTGCACGTCATCTCGGGGGAGCTGGGGAGCCACCCCAGCGTAGTTCCGTTTCTTGCACCTGGGGCTTCCTGCTCGCTGATCCGGTGAGATACCGGTCTGATGCTGTACCGCCGCGCGATAATGACTGCTACCTGTCCGCCACGAGGTGTTGCTGTGTGTACAGGTATTGTCGACCCCGTGTGCCTAAATAAATTACAAAGTGCCATTTATCGGCATTCAGGCAGTGTTATGAGCATTGGTGAACAGTAGGAGGATACGGTAGGTTAGCGAAAATTTCAAGTTTAAGGTGTTCGTAATTTAACCCCAGTGTGATATACCAATGTTCTTGATTTAATTTGAAGACCTCTCGAGGAACTCCTCACTTATCCTGCTTCCCAGCAGGTCAGCAAACGAAAGACGCTTGTTCTTGTATTCTGCTCGATACCCAACTAAAACCTCGCCTCTCCAGTTCTGCGTAGGCTAGCTGCACCCCGCGTTAAATTAAATACAGCACGATAATTGAGGAGTGTTTGTGGGAAACGATATAAGTGCCAGAAAATCACATTTTGAGGTTTTCCACTGAAAAAATTATATTAACTTTTGCTAATACCGTAGAAAGTAATATAAGTGACAAAAATGCAGTGTTCATTTCAAACAAACGTCTGTAGAATGCACTAGGTGTAACTCCATAAATGTTGACACGAAGAATGATACAAGTGCCATCTGAAATAACATTACTATTTTTCTATTACGTAACAGTTATTTTCACACATACAGTCCTGTATATACATGTATCGCAGCACTCGAATTATAAAATTATTTGTGATAGTTTTTTTTTTTTTTTATTTCCTGAAAAACTCACAGTTTGGCACTTAAACCGTTTCCCACAAACACTCCTCAACTATGTAATTTATTTAAAATAAGTATTTCTGAGCACTCTCCTCCCTCCAAGACGATCCGGGTTCGATTCCCGGCGTAGTCCGTCTCCGGATTGTCGCATGTGAGAATCGTGCCGAACGATGTCGCGGGTCTTCTCTGGGATCTCCCGTTTCGTCCGCCCCTTCATTCCAGCGCTGCTCCATACATCATGTCTCCCCTCACCTGTGCTTAAGACATAGACCACAGACGACTAAGATATACCTAGGCTGACCAAAATCTCTTCACGTCACTGGTGACAACTTAAGTTGTGATGCCCTATCTTAAGAGTAAGTGTCGAATCTCCAGAATATTATAAATAAAACTTTTTATTTGCAATTAAGAGCGAATGCCGGCAGAATTAGGCCTATTTCTGTTCATCAGCACAATAAGATAAACAAAGTATTTATTTCTTTTCGAAGAAGCCGTGACAGGAAACTCCGTTTACAGCACTCGTACATAGAAATTATTACCTGGGAACTATCTCAAAAAAGTATTGCAGTCAGTTAGTATAAATTTAAATCACACAATGTTAGTTAACATTCTACACAGTAACTCGCATTTCATGGTTATTTAAATTTTTTGAGTGATACTGTATTTTCGAAGTAAAATTTGGCAGGTGATGAAAAGTTACCGTTAGAGAAGTCGAAAGAGCCTTAGCTTTAAGGAGAACCCCTACATGAAAAGAGATCTAAGCAAGCGGGCGACGGACGTACACTTTGAGCGACAACATGGCGTGTTCTCGTCTGAGAAGGCAATCGAAAGGAGTTTAAACAAAGGGGTGTATTGACCGGAGGAGCAATACATTTTAGTGTAATGAGAAAACAGGACTAAAAATTTTACACGTATGCTTTGCTTTTACTTGATTTTTTCACAAAAAGAGAATTTACTTCAGGCTTTAAATGCAAAATTTAATTCACACAGGATGCAACTATATGTTACTATTATTAGTTGTTTAACGGAAGAATGTGTATAACAAACGGATGGTTTTATATTACACTATTTGGCTGAGCTTCTAATTTTTTTATATTTGCATTGATATTTCAGCACTAGAACTATTGCTCTAGTGACAAAGATACAACTTATGTCTTGTATTGAAAGACACATTCCGTTGTTGAAGATATATTATTTTTTAAGAAATAATAATAGAGAAAGCAGCTTGAAATGTGCTGATTTATTAACAAGGGAGGCTTCTTAAAACTTAACAATCCTCAAATAAGGGTGTATAGTTGAAGGCTGTGCCAAAATTTCCCCTCCCCCTAACACTGTCCTTGAGCATCTCTTAAAATAATAATAGGCGCTGTAAACGACGGATAGTGTGCGGGGAAGAAGATAATGCTCAACGGGACGGTAATGAAATATTTCCCACATCCTCTACTCCAGAAGCCCGGAAGGGGAAAGGGTTAAGTTGTAGTTACACTTAGCCAAAGCGTTGTTTTCTTTCATACTTTTTTTTCTCCTCGATGGTGGAACCTCTTCTCGCCGGTCGCTTCTCACGGATCGATTGGTCGGGAAAAGTTTGTCACTTGAGTCTACTTGAAGCTCTCTTTCCAGCTCTCGCGTGCGTGTATGAGAGCTGCGGACAGAAGGGGGTTGGGGGTTGGGATCCTGCTCGGAAACAATAAAGGCCGTAATGTTTGCGGGGGGGGAGGGGGTTGATGTGTAAGGGGCACCTCCTTGATGAGCTACGGAACTTTGTCTCCACTACTTGAAAATGTTTGTACCTGGACTTTATGTTGGCGGTCGAGCTTAGAGCTTCCTTAGACGGTGATATTAAGGGCGCCGCCTGCCTGGCTCTGTTTCACGTGTTAGAGACTCAAAAGCGTAGAAGTAATTAGATCCACTCCTAACGCGCGCACCTGGTGTCCCATACAAGCGAAAGCGCTAAAGCTGGCCCGCAGTGTTCCCGTCGAATCACTAGATCTATGGGATTGTATGGGGTGTCATTATTTTATTGCTGGAAAGTCTGTACCAAGGTACACTATAGGCTTCTTAAATATATCGAGCTGAGCTGTAGATTTTGTTATACAGCTATGCAAAAAGGCCGTTTTTAGCCATGTTGGCGGGCCGGGGGCGGGAGGCTATGGAATAGGCAATAGTACTACCAATGCGCGTGATTTTTTAAAGTATTTTATAATCCTTCTGAGAAACGTGTTTTTTTGTATCTGGATACGTTGTAAACACATATTGCAAATAAATGCTTATTCCTAATATGATGTAGCGCATTTCAACAGCGAGGCTGTCGAGATCCGATAGAAGCAAGGATAGAGGCTTACATGTTATATGTTATGGCCTATATTATAAGCCACCACTGACTTTTTGTTCATCCCCGTGCAGCGCACATTGCTAAACGATCTTTTAAACGGTTTCTTTCATTAGCCTGAAAGTTGGAAGCAAATCAACCACTCAAACATCTCATATTTCTTCCCCACATAACTCTCGTAGCAATATTTATCTCGTGTCAAGGCAGAAAACGAATTATTCCGAAAGTAGTATACTCAAGGGCGTTCCAGAAGAAAAAAAAAATCATAATTTTGTTATTTGTATAAAACAGCGTTAGGTTTTTTTTTTTTTTTTTTTTTTTTTTTTTTTTTTTTTTTTTTTTTTTTTTTTTTTTTTTTTTTTTTTTTTTTTTTTTTTTTTTTTTTTTTTTTTTTTTTTTTTTTTTTTTTTTTTTTTTTTTTTTTTTTTTTTTTTTTTTTTTTTTTTTTTTTTTTTTTTTTTTTAGATATTATTTGGAAGTACATTAACCTGTTACAAAATAAATTTAGCTCAACCAGTTTTCCTACAATGGCATTTCAAATACAAAATTTTTGCAGGTTTTTAGTTCATAAACGATATATAAGAATAAATATAATGAAAAAAAAATAATTCACAGCGAATGTAATGTTACGGGCTAGCGATTTACATATATAGAAACCCATTCAAACAATGTTTTGTATCTTTAAAATTTTTCGAAGTTTGGAAATGTTTTTGTTAATTTAAGAAATTTTTCAAAATACAAAAATGGGTTTTTATATACTCAAAGCCTTAGCCCGTGATATGTAGTCTTACTGTGAATTATTTCGTTTCGTTATGTTGATTGATTTTTGAGAGTGTATGAACTAAAAACATGCAAATATTGACTTTGAAATGCCATTGTGGGAAAACTGGCTGAGCTAAATTCAGGTTAATGTATTCCCAAGTAACGTCAATAAAACTAACACTATTTCATACAAATATAAATGTATGATCTTTCCCTAGTGGAACGCCCTTAAGGGCGATGTCTTATCGCTGTAAAAGTTGACTGTTTGCTAGGCTTCAATGTTATGTAGGCCTATTCGTTACTGGTGCGTCCCTATTTAACTGGGCCAATACTGACTCTGGTGAGCCACTGCTGAACGTCTGTTATTCGTCTGTAAACAGCTAGATCGGGCCACATCGTCCAATCACATACAAGGCGCAGGACGCCACACGTATCTGGACAATAAGCTGACAGAACTCATTCTCACGATTTCCCACCCTCTCTTGATATCGTGATTAAGTGACTGAGCCCCACCTAGCATAATTTTTACATGAAAATACATGTCCTTGTTATCTTCAAGAATCCGAGGCAGGCAGCTTTCAGTTAGTATTTATGGCTTTTTTTAATATTGAAAAGAGAAATTTTAAATCTGCGACTATACCGCAAATTCGATTTACATTTCGCTGCAGTCCAAGAACGGTTATTGATCTGATAATGTTTAGTTCAGTCGCAATCAGTCAGACAACTTATGAATATAAAAATTTTGCATGACTGACACAGGCGTAATTATACGTTAGCGGCTGAATTGCAATGCCCATACTGTAGCGCAAGGTAAATATAATTTGCGGTATAATTGCAGATTTCACAGTTATAGTATCAGAATGCAAATAAAAAAAGCGAAAAATTATGTTAGTCAAAAATAAGGCGATTGAAGCCGAACCTTAAGTCATAAGTTTTGAATGGATAGCGTAAAACTTTAGCTCGAAGTTAGCCGAGTAGAGTTTTCAAACATCCTGTCAGTCACGAGATCATGAGTGCTTGCAAGTTTTAAAACCTGGTGATCGAGAAAACCTGATCATATGACTGTGCAAACCTACACCAGCAGGTTACTTATTATAACCGCTTCTTGTTGCTGCCGGCGACAGTGGCGTACTGGCGGGGAGGGACGGCAGACACACCACGGCGTCTTCACGGGTCAGTCACGACCTTATATCGCTGTCCGTGCGGTTTATGTTTTCCTCATCTGTGAAGATACTGCAGTTTACAACCTGGGGCGCGTTACTGCTAGTAATATTCCTACGGTTAGCTATTAGTAGTTGAATTTACTTCAAACGTTTCGAAGAATCCCACCACGGCACCACGAGTCCGATTTCTGATGGGACCGATCAGGTTTTTGGCTTGTAGGAATCTTGCAGGACGATACCGTTGGTCAAAGGGTTTTCTCGTGGCTCTCTCGTTCCCCTGTCGATTTGATATCTCCCAAAATGTTGCAATGGAAACAACTAAAACGTGTAAGTAAAAAACTGACTTCAAATAAATACTGACGTGTTCATTTTAAAATTTTCACTTGCGACTATTCCGTATAAGATTTGTGTGTAAAATTATAAAAGTATGCAAGGCCTACAGTGTTTTATTTAACTGGCAGTATATAAGTAAATTATCACTTGTGTACAAACAGGTGATCCAAATTTCTAGGTAGGTAACCATTTTATGTCAACACTTTCGCACACAGCTATGCTACCTGATATTATGCCTATGGACCTACATGATAATAATGAGTGAGGAGTCGATTTTAGGGAGAATAGTGCCAATTTTTTTATATAAACACACAAAAAAATGCTTGCAATTTTGCAATAAGTCTTGTCTAGAGATGGTGAAATTTCGGGAATTCAATGACCTGCATGTTAGAATCAAATATCCTGTGCATACTCAAGCTATGTCTATTTGTTCATTGTCTGTTGTTCCACTGAGTAGCAGCCATTCAATGGTAGCAGCTAGTGGAAAAATGGTCGGGACTTGATTATGCATAGGATATTTGATTCTAACATGCAGGTTATTGAATTTCGCCAGCTCTATAGTCACGTCACGTCGTAATCAACTTCGTTGTTTCAATTTGTTTTAATATTCTAGCTAGTTATAAGCTCATAGTGAAAATGTAGTAGTAATTTAGGTTACAACAGATTAAACGTTCCAATTATAACAATAACTGTGGGGATGACCCTCGAGAGTAGCTGAAAAATAAAATATACTACCAGAAGTTGAAATTCCCGCACTGATTGATTCAGTGGTACTGGGTTTTCTTTTCTTCTCGAACACTTTCTGGACAAAGTTTTGCGTTGAGCTTCGACCAAGCACAGACAAATTAGACAAACATTTCAAGACAACTTTCGCCTTTAAATAGAAAGTTCGCAACTTCGACCAATTAAAACTTTCCCGATAAATATTGCTTCGTGTATCAACAACTGTTCACGCAATTATTGAGTCAAATAATTTGCTGGAAGGTCTCATTGTCTACGTTAACATGGTTTCGACGAAGTGTATAGGTGCATAGTCTGTAAGAAGGCGTGTTCTATAAATTGACCCTGAAAAGTTAATTGAAATTTCCGAGATTTTGGAAATTAACGTAGAAAGGAATAATCTTTTCGGTATAAATTATGATATAATATTTTGCCAAAGATATGCATTTGTTTATCGTACTCTATTTCTCCGTAATCATATGTACATAAGTACAAAACGTCTGCCCCAGAAATACATCACTGAGGAAAAATATTTTTCCCCCGAGGAACCTACAGTTTGATTCATTTAGCTTTGATTTATTCTCTACGCCCTTGTATGGACTAGTAACGGTAATGTGATCACTTTGCAGCTAAGAAATAAGCATTTCGAGGAAGAAACAACCGTGTGAGGCCCAACTGCATGTATGCTACAGTTGCAAGTTTTTTCATACCGACTATAGTGATCACATGTAAGACCAAAGTGGCGTTTCTTGTATTGCACACACTCTAAGAGTACTACTTCACATATTTGGCACTACAAGATTCGAAAAAAGTGCACATGAAACAATTTTAACCTTGCAAAGCCAGGGACATAGCCGGGAAAAAAGAGGGGGTAGATGAGCTAAGGTCACCCCCTCCCTTTTTTTTTAAGTTGATAAACTTACAAAACTGAACACATTGTTATGTTACTTGGTCTTTGGGTGTACTAACATCAGTTATTATCATGATCACAAAGTTGAGATAATTATCTCAGTTGTATGTACTTTTAGATAGGCCTACTATAAAGGGAAGTAAATATTTTTCATTAGCGTGTTTATTTATACTTGAACTCCGCGGGCGAAACCTGGCTACGGCTCTGAAATGTGTTATTTGGTTAAGTTTCGTCATCTCTGATCTTTCTATGAAGGTTGAAATACTTAAGCTTAATAGCTTAGGAGCGCTAGGGTAACCGCCGATTGCTTACTTCAGAAGTTCAAGACAACAGCATGGCAACGCCTCGTCCCACCCACGTCAAGAAACATGCCCTCTCTTCGGCGGTCTGCCCGCGTGGTTGACCACTGAAGACGCCCCCCCCCCCCCAACTATACAAATAGTTGCCGCAGCAATCAGCAACTTGAGCTCATCGGTTTGCTGGCGCGTGTGCGCACTAGGGCTCTCACAGCCAATTAAAGGAGTTATGCGAAACGTAATCAAGGACGCCCCCCAGGGAGGGTGGGGGGAGAATGGATTTCGGCTCCTGGCCCGTTTGTTTCTTCTTCGTGAGCGGGGTGGGGGGACGACCGGGGTTCGATCCGAACCCTGCCGCCAACTTTAATTAACTTGGGAGGAAAGTAGCCGTGTTAATTACCGTCGGCGATTTTCCCCCACCGGCTGATCGTCAAGTTCGCCCACCGCCTTTCTCGTGAAGGGGCGCGGCTTTAGCGTGCACCCTGTACTGAGCATTCTCCGAGGTCACCGTCATCTACAGTCCGTCCCACGTACATAGACCATTGCAACTGGCGAGACAGTGTTGGCGGTACGCGAGGAACACTTTGAATAACAAATGTAACATCTTACAACAATGTTCTTTTTAATTAAAAAACGTCTCTCGTGGGAATCCCACACGTATACTAAAGTAGTTCAGCATCTTTAATTTCACTGCAAATTATTACAGTTCTGTGGTTGGGATATAGTTTCTTATATTTGTATGAACGAATAATAGTAAAAAGTTGCAACTTTGACCAGTACCTAACACGTAAATAACCAAACCAATTTTCATTAGAAGGAAATTGTGTTTATTTTGATTATGTAACGGTGGACAGTGTTTTCTGCAAAAGTATAATAACGATTTTACCAGTGGCGGCTCATGGCTTCTTACCAGGTAGAGCTGCAGTTGCCGAGAACTGTCTATGGTTGTGTAGTAGTTGACGCTAGAGTCACTGACATGCTTATGTACATATGCCGCCTATTACTAAGTGGTCACAAATTTATCAGTACCAAGTAAATAATTCATAAGCATTGATCTATGGCGCGTTCGTCAAGAGTGTAGGCCTATGGTTCTGACCATCTGTAGTCCTACCTGGCGACAACCCACGAGCCGTTACTAGACTTCCCCAACTCCCTTTTTTCACATTTCCATCTAAACACTGTAAAATGGTTCGGTTATGTTAATACAGTCTAAGAAACAATTCTTTTTACGTGAGGTAAGAGATGTGTTAGGGAAACTGAGTAAGTAAAACGATTGTACGCAACTTACTGGAGTGATGAGAGACATAGATAAAAATCTGTAAAGTCAGACTTACTGTACTTTAGGAAAACTCTGTTTTTGTGTCAGGCAGGCAAGATACATTTGTTGCAGCAAGAAAGATTAGAGTGTTCGTAGAAAATTACAAGTTAGCAGCAAATTTGTTTACGTTCACCATTGTAGAAGCAAAGTGTCAAAAACATGAAAACATAATCGAAATACAATTGTGATAAGTAGGGCTTCGCGTCTGCCATGGCATAAGGGACCATACCAGCATTCGCCTGGGGGGATTTCGGGAAACCATGGACAACCGAAATCAGAATGACAGGACAGGGATCGAACCCGGATTGTTCACAGTTCTAGTTTAACGTGTTACCGTTGCGTCGCCTCGCTCGGTTCGTTGTTAAGAAGGTAATATCGTTTTTAGAGTACACGGTACTTAACATTAAAAATCAAAAAGGGCGATTCTAGATTACCGATGTTGTAGTTTGTAAGAAAATATTTGGTCAGAGTAGCGCATTCCTTTACGAATCGGTAGAGGCACGAGTATTTATTCAGTGTCAGGTTGAACGTTAAGAATTTATTCTTCAGAGTCATTTCCGTGATTGAACGATATGTGTTTTGACACAACTTTGACAACTACCAATACAGTAAAATATTTCGTGAGTATATCACGTCCTGCATACTTTAACGGTTAGAAGTAAATGTGACCAGTTTGTGTATAGGACTGAAAAGTCTAGGCTACTGCCAGATGAATCTGCTAAATACTCGTGCCTCTACTTAGCTTATCCGCTGCAGTTGAATATAGTAAAACATACCGCTCTGAAAAGTTGTCTGCTCACATAGTTTGTAAAAGGAATTTTTTGGATTGCCCTGTTTCGGTTTTATTGTACTGACATTCCCAGATTACACATATGGGAAACGGTGCCGTCAGTCGGCAGATTTTCTCGGGACCTTCCCGTTTTCCCATCATCTACAGGTACATTCCGTCGATACACCATACTTACCATACATCATCCTCACAAGCACTCCGCTGACGAAATCTGTCCACTCAAATATATAGACTTGTATTAAAAGAAAGTAAGTGTGAATTTCATGTTGAGTATTGTGTTCAGCGTTAACTTATGTAGCATGCCAAGAGATAATGGTTTATCGCGGGAAAACTTGACTGTTTGATGGGTTTCAACGCACGTTCAGCTTACCAGAAGATTACTGGCTTTAGCTTGTACGTAGAGTTGTTGCGTTATTTGACAATAAGAATACCGCTAGTGTAATATGCAGTGCCTATTATTGGTCTGCAGACAGCTACGTTGCGTAAGACATACATCATCCAGTCACACATGCCACAAGAAACTTCAGTGTTTTCAAGGGTATGTTGACACAAAAAAAATCGCGATGTATCATCATCTCTAAGTATGACCTCTTGAAAAGAGCGCAGTTTGTTCCTTACATGTTACAAGATTCCTATAGCGACAAGGTGCCGCCGTGACTAAAAGACACCAGAGGGTCGACCTTTATCCCCTCACCTTTCCCGCTGCTATTCACGTCCCTTCAGAAAACATCGCCCGCCCCCGAGAATGTTTAAGGCGCCCGGGATCTCCTCTTACCCCTCCTCAACCGTCCCCTCCGGGACTGCCACAAGGCACTTCCTTTCTTTTCTCCAGAGGACAAGGTTGAGGGAGCGCGCTATGCACTGCACATGGGGAGGAGGAAGCTAAGGAGGAGGGGAAGGCTGAAGTAAGAATGAGTCCACATGTAAGGAGGCGTGACGTCACAATTTAAAAGGCAACAGGAAGGCAAGGTGGTCCCTCCATTCATGAAGACGTCGTCGAACAAGTGCGTGCTGGCTGCTTTCAAGGACGTCGTTTCCACCCCCCTCACATCCTCTTGCACTTAACCGTTACACGAGACCAACGTCACATCCTCAGCCACGCCCAGCTCAACACTGCGACGGCGTGAGCAGAAAAAAACTAAAGCATATGCTCATACTTTGTGGTGCGTGCGAGCCGAAATCGCACGAACTGTCAAACTGAAAAAACAATCTCCCCTGAAAACACGATTTAAGGACAGTACGAATTCGCGTATTTTCTTTCAGAAACAAATTTCCTTTTCCAGCTCTTTATATACATACATACATATATATATATATATATATATATATATATATATATATATATATATATATATATATATATATATATATATATAATGATCGAGGAAGGAGTAAGTCATAGCAAGTATTACCTAAGGAATTATGCCTGGAGTGATTGCAGTAAGCGATGAAATACCAACATAAGGATGGCCGCTACAAGAATCGAACCCGTTTCTTTACTGATGAGAGTACAGTGTTCTGTTTTTGTAAATACTGTAAGCTCTCGTAATCTGCCAGATCATTATTTCCTTCTTCCCGTCAGCCCCTGCCATCGTTCTCCGCTCCATTCGTTTAACGTAACGGACAGCATGCTGCAGCAAATATCAACAAGGTGTAACCGGAACACACGTTCTCTCATTTTTTTTCTTTAAAGAAGGGACTTAGGAAGGAGGGATTGTTGTGTAGGGGATTGTCACCTACTTAGGCCCGGGACGTTTCCTGCGGCCTGGAAGAGGGTAGACAAAGGAAGCCATTAACAGACCACACTCGCAAACAACTGTTGTCGCTTGAAGCACACACACTTTTTTTAAGAGAAGGGGGGCAAGGAACAGCTGTGTTTGCTCAGGCATGCGCGCTCCTTCCTTCTTACAACATTTGACGCGCTTCCTTCCGGGTCTCCGGGTTCGGGTCCTCCGACGACGACGAGTAGGAGGAAGAAGAAGGGGGTGGGAGTTCGGAATCCGGTCGCCTTGGTGGGCCGGCTGCCCACCTGTTACCCACCTCGCGTGTGTCGTGTCGGATTACGCCACATTAGACTAGAGGGTGAGGTCCTCACGTCTTCGGCAGTCAGCTGTCTGGGGCGCGTGCCGGGGCGGGCAGCGCAACAACGGCACAAGTACGTCGTGCTCGAGTGTCGACTGCTGGAACTCCCATGAAGCGAAGACTTTTGGTCAGCATTTAACATCTAGGTCTTTAGCGTTGGTGAAGGGTGGCATGATGTGAGTATGGAGCAGCACCGGAATGAAGGACAGGGGAAACGGGAGATCCCCGAGAAAACCTGCCGACAAGCGGCATCGTCCGGCACTATTCCCACATGCGTAAATCCGGGGACCGAACCCACCGGGAACTCGAGATTGTCTTCCTCCTGGGAAAAATCTTCTCTTATGTTATAACTACTACTAATATAATATATTTATTTAACACATATTTTTTAATTTCTACAGTGCCGAAATTTTTTGTGGAGAGGAGTGGAGTGATTTTTATCATTAACAAGGTCTTCAGTGTTGGTGAGGGGTGACATGAGGTAAATATGGAGCGACGAAGGAACGAGAGGAATTAGAGGTACGACAAAATTTGTCGGCCAAGGGCTATGTCCGGCATGATTCCTACCTGAGAAAAAAAATTGGTCGATAGGCGAGTATTTTATCACTTGAGTCAACCGTGACCCCTCGTGTGAGGAGAAGTTGCTGTGTAGAGCCAGGAAAATTTCAGAAGTTCGATAACCTATAATACACTACACGAATATGTTAAATATATTTTTGAGCCTCGATAATTGTACGGCTGCTGCTCCTTAGAGTAGCCAGTTTCATTTGAGAACTTCTATTACAGGATTCGTTCCTATACCAGGTAGGCTATCTTATTGGTTCAGAGATCTTCGCATGTGCGTACATTTAATTGTGGACCAATTGAAAACGTGGTACATGTGTTTGAAATATTACTTGTGTTGAAATTTATTCGCGTAGTTATCCTTTACTACCGATAGCAAACGTGCGCACAAAAACACTGGCAGTCACCCGCGTTAAATTTCCTGGCGTACAATCATAGAGCTTTACTCAATGGTACAACTGACCTCTCACTGGAATAGCCAATGGACATGTACCTGGGGACAGAGTGTGCACAGGACTGTGAAGCCCATCATGCACGGCGTTGGAACCGCAAAATTCTATTGGTCTGTATTAATTATATTTAAAACGGATTTTAAGTTCCTCAAAATTATATTTTTGTACCCAGTGTTCAACCCTAACAATAGAGACTTTCGTTACACCTTTGGGGTTGACAAAGGTAATCAGCATGGATGGTCGGACGATTTATTGATTTGACAACTAGTAAATCTGTGCGAAGTGAACGCAACGTATTCGAGTAATTCAAATTTTGTAGTTCTTCGGCGACAATGCAGCTCGTACAACTGCTACTGTTTTCCCCAAGTAAAATTTCTACTTTTCCGTCAGTAACTATGTGCCACAACCACAATCATAAAATACAGTTCATCGCTCCCAAGAGTCAACGTGTGAAGCAACAATCTTACATGTCAATGTGAAGTAGAAGGGCTCTAAAAAGTGCTTACTTTACCATGAACGGTTTATTGACACCAAGCGTAAGCCTACACGTTTCGCAGCAAACTAAATACTGACGGACCTAGTGTTCACAGTTGACTCGGAGCCACTGGTAAACCAAATATCAAACAGCGCAAGTGAGTGATAAGTGACGATCAATGATTTCGGCAACCTAGGCCGGAGCTCAAACGAAACTATCCTTTATTAAATAAACGTTACACTAACATTATTTCGGATTATTTCGGGTCGGCTCTGCCCCCCCCCCCCACCATCACCACATTTTCCCAATAACCTCGGCGGCGTCTGGAGGAGAGTGTTCTCGGGCCTCGAAGCCAGC